>SNQJ01S0011489.1:127823-142338 GCA_010110895.2 Picea sitchensis | reverse complement strand
ATAGAAGCATCCAGAGTTACTCAAGCGTTGCGGACAACACTTGTCTCAAGGGGAGGGGCATGTTAAGCCCTAATATTGGCTCATTACCCCTTAATTGGGGCATATTATATTAGTAATGTTATTTTATTTATGTCAGCTTTAGGAAGGAGACATTTTCATTTTGAATCATCTTGTACTTGAACATTTAAGTGGGGTAAAAGGAGGTTTCCCCCTCGAAGAGGCTTATTATCTGAAATTATCTCTTTTTCAAGGCGTTGAGTATTTTTTCTGAGGTTTTTCTATGTTATATTGATATTTGGTTCTTAATAGATATAAAAGGGATTAGCACATCAAATAGCATAATACATTAATAAACATTACAAACACGTCCATGGATAATAATCATATATTTGCAAGATACCAATAGGACGGGAAATGAGTATTTCTATTAATAATTGATTAGCAGAAGTGTCAACATTACAGACTTCCATGTCAGCACGGTTCAAAACCAAGAAACTGAGTTCCTTCCAACTGGGTCTCCACCACTTAATCCTCCACCAAAGGTAAGCTCATGAGAAAGAGGCAAATAGGTCCTCTCAACAATAAGGGAAGAGCTTAGGGGATGAACACTGTGTTAATACTTGAGGGACAAAGGGATGCAGACTGAGTATGAAGTAGTTTCTCCATAGTAACTTTTCTCTCAAAGTTGAATGCTTTCTCCTTCTTTTCCATAGTTCGAAATTGTGCTCTTATAGCCTCCATAATGCAACTGAAGGGTCGAGTCAGAACGTTTCCAGCATATGGAAGGCCAAGGATTAGAGATCTTCTATCGTCACATGGAAACCCAACCTCATTTTGTATTTTCTGGCACAAATACTGATATGCACGAGCTATAATGGAGCAACAAGTGTATACGCATATTACATAGCAGTTAGGGAGCATATATGTGGAAAAATGTATATTTTTTAGCTCTGGATTCATAAAAAATGGATGAAAAGTCTACATAGGGGAATGGAAAAAGGCCCTCTGTGCAAGATAGCAATGGTGAGAAAAAACTTACTATAACACAAGCATAACACAATAACTCATAATCATCACCAAGATCAATATGTTCTTCTAATAATATACCAATACAAGTATGCTACATCATCCATAAACCATGTGTCAAAAATACTAATAAAAAGTGCCTCCAACCATGTACCAAGTATGTACCAATCATGTATCAGATACTCATCAACTATGACTCATCAAGATGTACCAACAACATCAACTATACACCTCATGTATGTGCCAACTCATCAACTACTTGTATCAACCATGTACCCAACATGTACCTCAATCAAAAGCCCTCATCAATTTCATTATCCAAATATGATTTGTAACTCTGTAATATAACTGGTGTATATGATCACATACTTGCAAACCTTCCTTAACTTTCACAACAAGAGACTAGCATTTTCATCAAACCTTTCTTTAGTCTCACATGACTAGTTTGGGATTAGTCAGCAACCCTGACTTGAAATAATCATAACTATGTACATGTAATGAATAAATATATGAAAATAGTAAAAAACATTCTTCAGTTTGTTTTATGCAATACCTCCAGGTGTCACTACTTGGAAACTCTTAGAAAAAGAGTTATAGCAAAAATGGAATACCTTGTTGAATTTTGGCTTATTCTAGAGAACGACCTTGTATAGCATGGCCCACACAGAATATTTTTTGAATGGATATGAAAATTTTACACAGAATACTACATATTTTACTATAACCAACACATTTGGTCATAGTGAATTTGGATCTGTTATGAATAATTTATGACAAGTTTACCTGAAACACTTGTTTTAGACTAGTTTCAGGACTAGCCACAAACCCTATTTTCCACGGAGTGTAACTCCAAAAATACAACGAACCACAAGATGGCATTTTTACCACAGATACTTGGATATGTTTCCTCAATGGAATATAAATTTCATGGTCTGAATCATTCTATAAAAACAATTATTGCGAAAATGGTGAGATGACCTGTAAATAACATACCTTAGAAAGCATCATCAAAAGAATTTATCCACCCTTGAATTCTAGCCTTCTTTTATTCACCTTCCCTCTAAAATTCAGCTTAGATATCCTTTGGTTACCTCAGTCACCTATATATATTCAATATGCTCAGGTGTGATATAAAATGAGAGAGCTTTGCCTCTTATTTATACTCTCCAAGTAGCTTCATTAGAAACATCTTCTAGGTCACTTTGTCCACTTTCCTTATTTTAGGGTTAACCCACTTCTAATTTCTCCATTAAATTTATTATTTAAATAATTTATTTTGTATTCACTTTGAATTATAGTACACTCATCACTTCACTTTATTATTTACCTTCTAAAATCTCTTAAACCACTTTGACTACTTTGACCTTTTGGGGCTTCAAGCCAACATATGAGGGTCCTCCAAATTCGTAAGGCCATAACTCTCAAACCGTGAGGATTTATGTGGCGTTCCACATAACACAAGAAATGGAATGACATGTAATATCCATATAGAATAGTCTTACATAAAAATATATCAAAACTTGTACCATTATACATCAAACAAACTTGGGTCCATTACCCAAACCTAGGTTCTCCAACTTCACATGGCCATAACTCTCTAACCGTGAGGAGTTATGTGATGTTCCACATACCACTAGAAATGGCATGAAATGTACTACCCATATATAATAGTATTACATTCAAATATATTAAAACTCATACCATTATAAATAAAACAAAATTGGGTCCATTACCCAAACCTTTGTGCTACCGAAATTCATTACCGGACTTTCTCCAAGGGTTGACATCAATCACTAAGGGTTGACATAAATCTACAATATCACTCTCCAATGGTTGACATCAAATTTTCCATCAAGCTAAGAAAATTGTCTGACAATCTCCCCCTTTGGCATTGATGTCAACACCAACATTGATGGCAACACTTAGTCATGATAACATTCATTCTTATACTCATCAATGTTTCTATCTCTCCCCCTTTCACATCAATGGAAAAGGGTATCTCCCTTTTGGAGCTGCTCCCTCTAACTGAACTCTCATTGGGATTCTCCCCTTGTCTACATGCCTCTGTGCTCTCTCTCCAAGAATTTATATCCTACTTCTGATAAATCTCCCCCCCTTTGTCATCAATGTAAAAGGTATCTTTCCATCTGAGGCTGCTCCCCTGAACTGTCCTTGGGGATACTCCCCCTAACTGAACTCTTCCTAAAACTAATATCCCAACATGAATTGTCCTATTTATGGTTTTTCCTCATGTACATTTAAGACATATAAGATAAGCATTCAAAAACATTCATTTTGGAGTAGAAATAACTCCAAGTCTCTGGCGAATATACTCAAAGGATTCCCATGGAAGAGATTTTGTAAATATGTATGCAACTTGTTCTTTTGTACCCACATATTCAACTATGATGTTATTTTCTGCAACCTATTCCCATAGAAAGTGATACTTGATTGGAATGTGCTTCATCTTGGAGTGCATCATCAGGTTCTTTGAGATATTGATGGTGCTTGTATTATCACAATAGATTGGAATGGGCTCATCATACTCAACATGTATATATGTCAAAGTTTGTTTCATCCATAGAACCTATGTACAACATGATGCTACTGCAATATATTGTACCTTGGTTGTAAATAAAGATATTGATGATTGTTTCTTGCTTAACCATGATACTAAACACTCACCCAAGTAGAACGCTTCTCCACTAGTGCTTCGCCAGTCATCAATGTGTTCGACAACACAGGTATTCCAACAAAGAATGAACACCTTGGTAACCACTCACATAACGGATCAAGATCCAACTTACCGTGTTTCCGCGTGGTAAAACTCCTATGGTAAAACATCCACAGCTCGAACCAATGTGGCCACTTGGAGCATTTTATTAATGCAAAGAAAGATTCTGAGAGATATTTTACAAGAGGTTTCTCACAATCAATCATCGGCAAATGACCCTCCATGCTCTTTAAATAGAGATCATGGACCAATCCGGGGTTAAGCCCTTGAGATCAATGGCGTTAAGATCGAGGAGAGTATAACAGCCCAGGATCACTCTATGTTGAGACATATCGTGGCCGTCAGTTCCCTACAAATGCATACTATGCATACTAAAGAAACATACTTTTACCTATTGACACATTAAACCAAGTAGATATTAAGCCGACTCCCTAAGTTTATACTGTATCCTAACATCCCCTTAAGAACAACTTGGGATAGGATTGAAGGGATTACAAAGGTGACACAATATGAGAAGGAAGGGCATTAGAGCCTATATTCCCCACTTAATGACAACTTCACGAACTCCTAACATAGATCGAAGTTTGGAAAACTTAATACGTAGAGACTTTGTGAAAATGTGCGCAACTTGATCTTACGTAGGGAAAAAGAGCACTAATGCTTGATCATGAATGAGCTTTCGATGAAGTGCATGTGTAGCTCGATGTGTTTGCTCTGTGATGTTGAGCTGGGTCTTTGGTGAGATTGATGGAACTTTGATTGTCACACAAAAGTGCAATTGGGATGTTGAATGCTGGAATCAAACTCACGAAAGAAGGATGCAGCCGAAACCCGCGAGCTTCACGACTTACATTGCTTGCCGATTTTCTATACAAGAAGAAAGTGCAATAGCACATTGTTTCTTACAGACTAGTAGTCCTGAACCAAGGTGAAAACATAACACAGAGTAGACTTGATCATTGAATTCGCCCATTAATCTGATTCAATGAAACCAACCAATAAAGAGTCCCCTAAATTGTAACAATGTATCCCAAGCTGAGCGATTACCGCATACATAGTGAAGTATCCTTTAGCTACTTTCCAATGGCTTTCATGGAGATTGTTTGCATATTCCAGACAACAAGATCAACAACAAAGGAAAGATCAGTATGGGTATGAGTCAATTACAAGAGGCCACCAAGTAATTAATGTTACAAAGTGTCATCAACTTCAAAGAAGTACAAGTGGTGAAAGCTTGACTTAGGGCTGGAGGGAGAAGGGGTTGGTTTACAATCATCCATGTGAAAGTATCAAAGAAGGTCACAAGCATGCGCAAATGGGAAAAGAAAAATTCCTTCATTAGTTTGCAAAACTTGGAATCCAAGGAAATAATGAAAATAACATAAGTCACGTCATTTTAAATTTCTTCTTAATGTTGGTTTCCACATGGTTTAAAAGTTTTGAGTCACTACCAATAAGGATAAGGTCATCAACATAAGGACAAGGATGATGAGATGGCTTCCTACTTTCTTAGGTATAGACATTAGGATCAAAAAAGGAATCTAGAGAATCTAGTGGCAAAAAGAAAGCTATCCATTTTGGCATACCAAGCTTTCGGAGCTTGCTTGGGGTCCAAATAGATTTCTTAAGGAAGCAAACAAGGCTAGATTCATTATGGACATATCCGGGAGGTTATTCCATGTAGATTTCTTATTTCAAATGTCATGCAAGAGGCAGATTTAACATCCATCGATGGACCTCCCATTTATGTGTGAGGTGGCAAGGGAAATAACAAAGGCGGATGGAATTCATTTTAGCTCTGAGGGGAAAAGGTTTCATTATAGTCAATGCACCTTCAACTTAGGAGAATCAGCTGGAAACTAATCGATCCTTGTGTCTTTCGATACTTCCATCTGATGCATACTTGGTTTGGTATACCCATTTGCATCCCTAACAAGTTTTATTCCTTTTGGAAGAGGGTACAAGATCCCAAGAATTGTTTTCCATTAAAGTAACGATTACTCTTCATTCATTGTTGTATCCCAATATGGATGACACGAGAATACACCAAATGTCTTTGGATCATGAGTTTATAAAACTTGAGCGAAAGAAGAGGCTCGTTGGAACTATGAGCGTGTCCAGAGCTTGTCCCGAGAAGGATCACCAACAAGATCACCGACTTCTTGCGTGTTGAGCGGACCCATCTAGAGGCGATTAGGCGGGTGCTTGTTCGGTTCAAAGGACTCATCACGGAGAATGTGTTGAGGCCGGTGGATTTTCATCTCACTTTCATCACGAAGAAGAATCGAATAAAGCAGAAGAAGAGCTGTGCAGAAGATGGCTCGCAAGGCCGAAGAAGGCACAACGCCAAATTAGGCTCCGGGCCAAGAGATTTTCATCAAATTTAACATCTCTTCTAAGAATAATTTCATTACAATGTGGTTGAAGAAGTTTATAACCTTTGACATATTCAAATAACCAACAAATATACACTTCTCACTTTTAGATACTGATACTTTATTTTTCTCATCGGGAATGTGAGCCCATGCTATCTTGCCAAATACGGAAGTGACTTACATGGTTTAATTTTAGTCCAAACTTCTTACGGTGTTATATTTTTTTAAGAGCCTTTGTGGGAGTCGCGATTGGTATGTAATTGCCGCAGTTGATTGACCAATACTATAGACTTAATCCTTTAGATTGGATCATATGATTATCCATTTCTTTTAATGTGGTTCTTTCTCAGCCAACACCATTTTACATTGTGGTGTATATATGAACTGATGTGTTGTTGCATTTGGATACCCATGTGAGTACAATAACTTGTAAAATTGGCGCTGAACACGCATCACCTCCATTATCAATTCTTAACCTTTGAATTTGATGTCTTGATTGCTTTTCTACAAGAGCCTAGTAGGCCAAAATTGTTAAAAACTTCACTCTTGAGTTTTTAATAAGTAAACCCAAGTACGTACGGAAAATTCATCAATGAAAGTTAAAAATACTTGCACTTGAGAAAAGAAGGAGAAGAAGTGGACCACACAAATCAACTGTGAACAAAACATAGGGGACTGAGGCATGCCCAAGAGGAACATTTTTTAAAGATGTCTCGATGATGTTTGCCGAGGACACAAGCGGCACAAACACCATCTCTGCATGAAACAAAGAGGAAGACTAGTCACCATCTGTTGATTACATAGTTGTTGCAATGGCGATAGTTTAGATGACCAAGCAGCTCGCCAAAGTTTACTCAAGTCATCTCTATGAGCAACAAAAGCCGATGAAAAAGCTAGATGACCCAAAGTTGTCAAACTTGTACAACTGAGTAATATCATCGGTAATTCCGGTTACAGAACATGCTTAGGATCTTTTAGATGTTTGATTACAACGGGTGAGGTGAAAACGGTGATTTTACAGCCTTCCACACAGATAGTGTTGATATTTTGATAGAAGGTTACAAGAAAGATGCGGAACACATAATACATCATTGAAATGACCATTTTCTACACGAATTGTTCCAGATCCTGCAACAGCTAAAGAGATCTATCATCACCAACAAATATTTCCTTGGTGTTACATTCATTTAGAAAAATATGGCTTTATCCTTATGCTTATGATAAGATACTCTGAATCAATAAGCCACTCATTAGAAGAAGTAGTAGTAGAAGGTGTATTGTTGAAGGAAAACCCGAGGCGAAAGTGCATGTCCATGAGAAGGAGAAAGAATCGATCGATGTTGTGCTTCTTCATCGTTGCTTCTAAGAGCGCCATCTTCTTGAAACATCTCACGGACTCATCATGACCATCTCTTTATTACAAAAGTTGCAATGTTTTTAGTATTCTTTTTATATTTTGATCCTTTGTCACCCAAGAATTTGAAGCTATTTGAGCTGGTTTGGGACCCTTAGGTTTTTGTTGTTGTGGCGAGGATGTTGCTTCTTACTTGGGATACTTAGGTTTATCTTCGTTGGGCAACTAAGGCTTTTGTTTGAGGTACCTGAAGTGTTGATCACTCAAGTTGTATAGTATCTTCCTCTCTAATCAAGGAAGTAGAAAAGGATAAAGAGGGTTCTACATAATCTTTCCTTACAACCTCTTTCATGGCATAGAGGTAGATACAAACACAAAATAAGAACTACCTAGCTTAGAAGAATAGAATCATAATGCAACTCTTCCTTCATTGTTATCGACATTCTTCACATAAAAGTATAGAGTGTTTTAAACTTAGATAGATGATCTCAAGGTAAGAAAAATCACTTGGACTTGAGGTGAGTACTTGATTTTCTAAATGTTATTGCTCAGAGATAATGAGTTTACCAAACCTGATTCAATCTTGTCTATGGCTGCTTGAGGGGTCATCAATTCCTTGAAGGTGGTACAGATCGAGGAAAGATGGACATTCCAATTGATCCACATGTGATCATTCCTATTATCCCATTTGGATTTCTTATCATCATCGGTGGGGATCATTTCCTTTCCCATTGGTAATCGATCTGAGACTGTACTTCTTAATAAATCTTCCATATGGGATCTCCATTGGAAGTAGTTATCCTTGGTAAGCATGGCAGGTACTGTAAGAAACCATATTAAATATGTATATAATGCATATTTAAAGCTGAAGGCTTAATTATCACGGATGGAAGATCACCGAAAAGTTGTCGCGGTTTTAACGGGCGAAAATGGACTTTCGATGTGAGAGTTATGCCCTTTTAAAAAAAGGCATAAGCAGTAACCAAATAACTTCATTGATAGTGTAGCTACTTTATGGAAATTATTTTTATAAAGAGAGGTGGGATCAATTTTACAATGAGGGTACCTTATACTTGAGAAAGAGTTGCATGCAAAATGTAAAAAAATATAAAGCTACTTATAGTGATTACTTTTATACTTGAAGTGAAATGCACTTTACAATTTTTAGCATGAACTTTTCAAAAGGTAACAAAGAGACTTGAACTCAAGACCTCTGCCTTAATAAGACAAAGTTTAACCAAATGGTCTAGCAAAACATGTGTAATGTTGGAGAGGAGAGTTTATTTGTTGTTGTTGTTGTTGAAGGCGGCAGAGAGCATGCTCTAAAAAACTCTTTTCACACAAGAAAAATTTGGCTTCTTGATGACAACGAGGGTTGAATCTCGGTTAGCTTAGAGAAGATGCACATTTTTTCCTATTTGACTTTAGAGATGCGCTGGAGTGCGGGGAAAACATATGTAGATCTAAAATAGTAGCAGCCTGGAAATAAAAATACAAACCGAAATAAAATCAAAACTTTGCAAAATTAAAATGCATATTAGGACTTGCCACCTCTGGATGTTGTAATGGTATATTGGGAGAAAGCGAGTGAAAAAAAGAGTTCTTGACTAAAGCGAGTGCTCTGGATGCAATGGAGCGAACCTCTCAACCGATACGAAAATGCAAGAAAATGGAGATGAGTAGCTTCGTCTTCCTGATCTCGATCTACAATAGAATGGGTCTTCAAGCGAGGGCTCACGATACCATGTTAGACAACGGTGTTCCAACCCGGAGACTGAACACCTTTAGTAACCACTCACGTAGCAGGATCAAAGATCAACACACCAATTTTTCACGTGGTAAAACCCCTAATGGGAAACATCCACGGCTGACCACGACCCTTGGAGCAATTTATTAATGCAAGAAAAAGATTACAAAGAGATTTTACAGAGTTTCTCGCCAACGCAGCCACTTGGAGCAATTTATTAATGCAAAGAAAAAGATTACAAAGAGATTTTACAAGAGAGTTTCTCACAATCGATCATCGGAAAATGACCCTCCATGCTTTTTAAATAGAGATCATGGACCAATCGGGTGTTAATCCATGGATCAATGGTCGTTAATATCGAGGAGAGTATGAACCGTCGAATCACTCTATGTCGGGAACATATCGTGACCGTCAGATTTCCTAACTACAAATGCATACTAATGCATACTAAAGATACACACTTTTACCTAACGACATATTAGACCAAGTAGATCTTAACTAACTCCTAAGTGTCTAAATATCCTAACACAATGCAACTTTCCCAATTTGCATCTGTGTAGGAAATAAGTGATAGATCATTTCCTTTTGGATACCATAATCCAAACTCTTTTGTTCCTTTGAGATATCTGAAAATCCTTTTCACTGCTAATACATGTGATTCCTTTGGTGCTACTTGAAATCGTTCCACCTATCCAACTGACTCCATTACATCTGGTCTGGATGTTGTCACATATAGTAAGCTACCAATCATTGACCTGTATTGCCTCTGGTCTGTAGACTTTGAATCATCATCTTTGCTCAACTTGCAACTGTTTTTCATAGAAGTGGTAGCTAGTTTGCAATCTTCCATTCCGAACCTCTTTAGCATTTCTATGATATACTTAGTTTGAGAAATAAAAATTCCTTGGTTTCTTTGACATATCTGAAGACCCAAAAAGAAGGATAGTTCTCCAAGTACTGACATTTAAAATTCATTATGCATATCCTTTGCAAATTTCTTTATGTAGAGGTTATTTTTTGCGCTTCATTTCCATAGTTCGTATGGAGTCTTGTCATTGTTGTTTCTGAGCATTACTATGTTTTGAATGTGAACTGGTGTATGCACTGCATGTGTCCAAAAAAATATCTGTCAATTTGGAATCCATTAGAATTGTTCGAGCCATTTCCTGTGTAATTATCATCAATTATGATAATGTTCTTTTGTCTCTGAACCAATCTCTAAACCAATTTATGAATCCATTCTCTCATCCACTGTCATATATCTGTCCAAACCTTCTAAATATTCTTATGAATCCATCTCTGTCCATACTGTCCAAGACTCTACTTGCGCAACTATCCATAATGTTGACCCATTTATCACTATACTATCATGAAGTCTTGATTAATCTATCAAATTGTACTTCTGCTAACTGATTGCTTTGGATCTATCTTCTCAAACTCTACAAGCTTCTCGAAGGATGGTTCTTTGGTCTATCACAACTATCAAATAGACTCCCCTTGTCTAATATTCATATTACCTAGGAGTCTCTAAGCCAGATGGCTCAAAACAATTCCTTCTCAGACGTGTATTCATCGTCATATTCATTGGTAGATTCATCATCATCTTCATTGGTAGATTCATCATCTCTCTGAGCTTTGACTTCTTTCTTTATGTCTGTGGATTCATCTTTCACTACAATGAATGAAAGTACAATCTCTTGAACCTGTTCCTTATTTACCTGTCCTTATTTTCTTTCAGTTATTTTCCAAACCTTTCTATATCTCACATCTTTCTTTTTATCTGTAGAATTTTATTCATCTCGTTTTATTCCCAATCTTGCGATCTCTGGGACCTAGTCTTTGTTCACATGTTCTTCGTGTTTTCTTATCCACACTTTCTTACATATGATATCAGTGTTCTCTTTCATGGAAGTATCGATCATGCTTCTACAATCACGAGCTATGTGTCCATAGTTATGACATTTGTAACATTCAATGTTACGTGGGGCCACATAGGCATTTCTTGATTGAACATTTCTTTTATAATTCCTTCAATCTTCAACCTTATGTCCAAAGTTAGTACAATAAAAACAATGACCATTAAATAAATTTTCATACCTGGGAGTGAATGATATTCTTTGTGGTGTAGTCCTTCTAAATTTCTACCTTGACTAATCATGATCATGATTGAAGCTTCTTTGTGTCTTGAACATCAATGGTATTCATGAATATGTATCTTTATTAGATTATGGTTGACCATTATTCCTTCC
The DNA here is from genome assembly GCA_010110895.2 of Picea sitchensis. NCBI lineage: Eukaryota > Viridiplantae > Streptophyta > Pinopsida > Pinales > Pinaceae > Picea > Picea sitchensis. The sequence goes on along the minus strand of SNQJ01S0011489.1, from coordinate 130,853 downwards.
TTTGAGTACTTTTGCATAACTCTTTCTATTTTCTTCATTCTTCTTTTCTAGCAGCATAGAGTGCTTCTCTTAATTCTCTACAATTGATGTGGATGTTTTTGTCTCTTCAACATTCTTATTGAGCTTGATGATTTTGACTCTTAGTGTGACAACTTCTTCTTCAAGATTCTCAACCTCTTCTTGTTTCTTCATTATTTGAGACTTCATGACCTCTTCTATTCTCTTTGCTTCTTCAAGTTGGATTTTCAATGTAATTATTTATTCTTCCAATCTTCTCTCTTATTGAACAAACTCTTCCTCAAGTTGGTTTAAGTCATTGGTTATTTCCTTGAGATGATCCATCCGTATATTTTCTCTCTTTTCTTCTTCTTCCTTTTGTTATGCTAAACATTTCTTTTGATATTCTAGAGTTTCTTCAATTCTTTTGGCCTCTTCTAGTTGAGCTCTTAAATTCTTGATGAACTGCTGATGTTTTTCAGAACCTTGAACACTTTACTTTTGCTTCATCAATTCTTTCTTGGATGACTTTTTTTCTTCTCTTTATTTCTTTAGATATTTAATTGCACTGATCAATTTTTCTTTGTAATCAACTTTTTCTTCTTCATACTCTTCCTCTTATGAATATGTCTGACATGATGAGCATCTTTATTCTTGTTCTATATCTACATCTTCTTTGGAATTTTCTGAATCTAATATGGGTGAAGAATATATGTCATGTAACTTATCTCAAAGTTCTTTGGCTGATGAACATTTACCAACCTTTTCTCTTACTGGATTAGGTAATCCTTCCCTGATGAAATCCATTGCTATTTTGTTATTCTTCTTCAATTCCTTCTTGGCTGCAGTCTTTTCCCTTTTTGAACTCTCATACCCTGTAACAACTGATAGCCAAATATAATTTCCCTGTGCCTGTAAAAATAATTTCTTCCTTCTGCTCCACATCTCATACTTAAATCCATTCTGACCATTAAAAATTGGTACTCCATTCTTAACATAATCCATGATCTCCTTCCAGTGGTTAAATTATTTCTTGAAGGAACTGGCTATGATACCAATTTTTGGATTACTGAGAGGGGGGGTGAATTAGTAATAGAACAATTTAATCCTTTTTCACCATAAAATGTGATGATGACTGTAACACTCCCCCGGTCATCATCCAACCCACTGGCCGGGTAGACGCTACTTTGAGAAACAACATCATTTTATGCTTAATTAATAACATGCATTTAAAACAGGTTAAACACATTTAAACTCAGAGTCAGCACAAAATTACGGTTGACATAAATAATCCATGGAATTAACATTAATTCATATTCACAGCAGAATATGTGATAAATATAAATACACAGACATGCAAAAAATAATTAAAACATCGTCTGGTACTTATATTTGAAACAGTGGTAATTCCACCAACCACATGCAGGCCTTCCACAAACCTCCCAGCCTTAGACCACGCTGCTCATCAAGCTCAAAAGTGGGTCACCCCCGAGCTGGAACTAAGCTCCACCCCAAGGTAAGGAATCCTAGGCTAGGCTGAGGTTACAGGGAAAACAACACAGAATGATTGGAAGGATTCTTCCCAGGATGCCATCTTACACCCACTACTCCCAGACTCTCATTCCCCACATGTTTGTTCCACCCAAGAGTATACACCTTCACAAGCACAATCCATCGGTGCTACACCTCCCTCTCTAGGCCTCGACAATAGGCTGAATCAGGAATTCTCAAAGCCCAAAGCTAGTGCTGGACACTCTCTGGAAGAAACCACTTCCCAACAAACTCTCTCACCTGGAGAGAGTTATTCACAGGCTTGACAACCTACCTCTTCCAACAACAATCACCTCCCTCACCTGGAGAGAGGTTACACACAGGCTAAGCATGAACTCACACTGGCCAGTAAGACACATGTAATCCAGCACTGCATGGCCACAACAACCAACTAGGAAAACAGACACGGGCTTCCCAAACAGGCTCAACAATCACAAAATAGACTCACGGTTTTGGTTTCGGGATTGCACAAGGTGTACAAAGATCCCACTCACAGGCTCAAACTATTCAGGCAAGGACTGTACCAGCTTCCTTAGGAATCAACACAGACCTTTTCCCTAGTTTCATAATTGCACGAGGGTATCTTGCAGAGGTCAGATGAGACTCACATTCAAATGATCAATGGTGGAATGGAGCAGGAACCCCCATCACGGCTCAATTCAACAGTTTTTAACTGCATGCACTTGAGTCGACACTTGTCACCCATGAAACTGCATGCATTCCATCAGCATGCGTTCCTCCCCATTTGGAAGTCACTTGTCATTCCAAAATAACTTAGGATAAAACATATATTTCACATGGTCTTTTTGGAATAATATTAAAATATTGTTCCCAAGGACTTAAGCCCCTAGGCTCAACACTTAGCCCCTCTTCCCACCTTCCAGCCCCTAATCCCTTGCCCACTCTATGGAAGCTTAGTCCCCCATCACTCATTCACCATGGTCTGTCTGCACGCAATGGTGTTTATATTTTTATTAATGTTATGCATGATTACATATACAAAAGAAGGCTCTTGGCCTTCAACACTTAGGCTCTCTAGCCTAAAAATCACATAAGCCCACCAACTTATATAAACTTGTCTCACCATCCTATAAAACATAATTAAAATTCATTTTAGAAACATGATTTACAACAGGGCTTGGCCTTGGGGACATTGCAATCCCCCTCTCCTTATTTCTGCACTGTCCTCAGTGCAACTTTACACTGCATCTGCAAGATTTTCAAAATTTTCAAAAAGATGCGGGTACTCTGCCCGCATAGCATATTCATGCTCCCATGTCGCATCCTTAGGACCATACCAAGTCGACTGGACCTTTACAAGCCCTATAGCTCGATTTCGGAGCTGTTTGTTTTTCCTGTCCAATATGTGCATAGGATGCACTTGCAGGACACCTTCTGGTTCCACCTGAATCACATTCCAATCGATAACATGATTAGCATCAGGTATATATTTATTAAGCAATGAAACATGAAACACATTAT
>SNQJ01S0011489.1:104521-126580 GCA_010110895.2 Picea sitchensis | reverse complement strand
TATAGTGTTCCCCACACACAATAATTGATAAAAAATTATGAAACTCACAACAGAAATACTACAGACTACCCAAGATCCAATGAAACTAGTCCCACTCAATTTGGATACTCTAGGAAGAAGTTATGATTGTTTTACCTGAAACACCTTCTTGATACTAGTCAATAGGACTAGTCAGATACGATATCTTACACAGGGTGTAACTACAAATTTAAGATGACCCAGAAGATGAAATGTTTACCACAAATACCTTACTAATTTATGTATATAGTGTCCAGATTTCAGGGTCTGAAATGTTACATAAAAAAATTTATAGCGAAAACTCCACAATGACTCAGTTCAGGATGATTCCAGAACCCTATCTTGTACAGGATGTATCTATGAAAGTATAAGGCCTCAGGAGTTGAATTTTGAACCCAACGTACCTTGATCTGTATACTAAATATCCTCCAAGAAGTTCCTTCTGAAACGTTCTATAAAACAAGTTATAGTGAAAATTCCAAGGTGTCTCAGATGTAGCAGCGAAACCCCAAGACCTTGAGCTCTGATACCATATGTGAAGAACCAAATATCAATATAGCATAGATAATAAGCCTCTTTGAGGGGGAAACCTCCTTTTACCCAACTTAAATGTTCAAGTACAAGATGATTCAAAATGAAAATGTATCCTTGGTATATATAGGAGACTAGGAGGTATAATTACAACTAATGGCCTAAGGCCGACATAAATAAAATAACATTACTAATATAATATGCCCCAATTAAGGGGTAATGCGCCAATATTAGGGCTTAACAATATCATCACTATCTACTTGATTTTCTTGTTTGTTGAGAACTTCTTGCAGGTATAAAGCTTTGGGTCAAAGTGCTCAACGGTGGAACATCATCAAACGTTGGATCGAGGTAGGCCTGTTTCTTGTATTGCACATTATTCTATACAGAATATGTTGGAATTGAGTTGATTTTTGTAGTCACATCTGTCTGTTGTGGTTTACCCTTGGCCATAGAGAGTTTTTCCCTTGTAACATAAATGGCGACTCCACTGGGGAGATATCTTCCTTCTAAGGGTTGAATTACTTTTTCTTCTTACATTGCTCTTTTTCCTTTGTGTTTATTTTCGTATCACTGCTTGACAGATCCTGTTCACTCTGAGTCTGAGTTTTTATCCTTTTACCCTTACCTGGCCTTGTTTTAAAGCATATACGCCCCTTTTTCCTTGACAGTCATGTATACATGCTTGTTGTCTCACTGCAAGAAGCATATATATGCTCTGTTCTCCTGAACAATTGTGTATACCACTTCTCCTTGATTGTTTGCTTGGTTGAGTGACTGTTGGGTAGGATTTAAAGATTGTTGAGCCTTCTTAGGTCTCTGTAGTGTCTGTTGAGATTATCTGGGATGACAGGAAGCCTGTTTGGAGTTGAATTTTTGGGTGTAGTCTTTCTCCTTGTTTTCTATTTTTAATTTTTCCTTGGCTTCTGGGTTGTTTTCTTGGCTACCTGGTATTCTACTTGAGTTACTGCTTTTATACATAGTATAATTCATATGTCAAGTTTCTTATCAGTCCATGCATTTTCTTTTTAGAATATTGAAAATACAAAAAAATAAGCATTTTGCATTGGTTGGCATTTTTGTCTTTGAATTTTTATCATTAGCTTAGCACATTTAGCGAAAGATCGTATTTTACTTCTGAATTGCAGATTTGAAATTGAAGACTGCACTATTTTTATTAACATACCATTCATTGAAAAGTTAAAGATAGACTTTTCATTATATCCATATTTATTTTCTGGCAGAGTCGTAACACCATGAGTTTCACTTCCATACCTTTTTTAGTAACCACAACCAATAAAATTTACGCTTTAAACTAAAATTGATTAGTCACGATTTTATTTTTAGGGTGCACAAACTAGATTAGGATTTAGTGCCTTGGAATAGGATTTTGTGAGTAAACTTCTCCAAGTCAATTAAATCAACATATGTGTCTGAGATAGGGATTTGAGAAGTCCATTGTATAATCGGTAAGATCAGGAGGCTCCGCTCACACCGGAGTTAATCACGAGGCTGCGCGAAGTTAGTTGAAGGGATAACCCTTGGATACTCACCTAACATCAAAGATATTTCTGTGGATTTATTCATATTTGGGGATCTTGCTAGTGCCCATACCTCTGTGAGAGGTGGTGCTTTCAAGGCTTTGGGATTTTCTACCCTACCCATATGGTGATCCGGACTTAGGACTACTCGTGTGCACATCAGTTATACAGTGGTTTATTAGTTGCTTGACTTAGGTATCTCATAGGTTACTTGCAGGGGTTATTCTGCTTGTACCGCGAGTCAGATAAGGGTCATACAACACACAACCTTTATGGAGGATTACCTCTCCAGGGGGATCTGACCCACTAGTTGTTAAGCCCACGAGGGCCCTTATAACTGATTATTTTACCTCCAAACTTTAGCGGGGAGTCTCAAGTCCCTCCTGGATGAGACATACCTTCTTTTGCGAGGGAGGCTACTCAACCACTTTAGCTCGTTTGCATGCATATTGGCCGTTTGACTTTTTGGTATTCTCTTTGACTACTAGTTGGCCATAGGATATATTTTTATTTGTGGAAAAGTCATAATTCATCATGGAGTCGGACCAACTTCCTCGTAGGTCCCGTCAATTGTTACAGTTACCACTGGTTTTAGAGTCCTTGCCTTCTAAAAGGCATAGAGTTATCAGTAGTGGTACACACACATCCACTTTTCAGACTTGTGATCCCGCAAGGATGAGTACCGAGTCTAGTCTTCAGAACACTTGGAGTTTTTCGACTCCCAATCCCACTATAATTAATGACACTCCTTTGACATTTGCAGCCACTACAGTTGCAGTGCCAGAGTCTTACACCCATACTATGGCTCAACCTGTAGTTAATGCTTCATATCTTGCCTCAAACCCTTTTGGGGTTTTTGGCCACTCACCAAGTTACAATGTTTATACCATCCCCATGGATTCTAGTCCATTTTCTTATGGTACTCCTAACTTCACCTCACAGTTTTCAACTGCCATCCCAGCTGCTGACCATAACGCTAGCCTTGGACTTGGGGGCACTACACCTCCTTACACTCCTTCCCCGTTTGGTGGTTCTCATATTCCCCAAGTGAATCCTAATGTAGGGAGTGTCCCTATTCTTAACCCCAGGTCTAATCCTTCTATGGCTGGATGGAACAACCCAGCCGGCGGACAAGTTCCACCCTATATCCCTATCCCCTTGGTGTCGATTCCAAACAATACTTTTGGCATGAAAAATCCACTTAAATCCTCCAGGTTCCCACCTATAGGAGGTCAGTATTACACTTTGGACACTCCCCAACCTAGATCTAATCCAGTTGGGGGAAGTTTTAACAACCTCCAACTTGGATCTAATCTAACCAGGGGTAATTTTCATAACCCTTATCAGAAAATTCCTGCTGGAATGATGCCTAATCCATCTTTCATGAATCAACCTAGAGGAGGGTCTTATAATTTTGGACAATGTTTTGGTCCTCACCAGAATCCTGGATGGAACGCAGTTCCTAACATATAATATTTCGCGGGATGATGGGGTCAGGTGTCGCAACCCCATATTCCCTTTCTGGCCACGCTTAATCTGCCAGATTTGTCTAAACTAATGAATGACCCGGTGATTCATGACCCCACATGGCCCCCTGTCCCTACCAAACTTCCATCAGACATTCCAAATTTTGAAGGTAAGAATGGCGAAGACCCTAATGATCACGTCACTACTTTTCACCTTTGGTGCTCATCGAATTATCTAAACCATGATTCTATTAGGTTACGATTGTTTCAATGCACTCTCATTGGAGTGGCATCACAATGGTACATTGAGCTACCTAGGGGGACATATGGGTCATTCCATCAGTTGGTGCTAGCCTTTCTCAATCACTTTCAATTGCCCAGTCGTTATGATGTTGGCCTTGAACTTTTGTGAACTTTACGCCAGGGTACCGACACTCACATATCAAACCATATCCAGGAATGGCGTAGACAAAGGCGGTTGGTTAAGACTCCTATACCCCTAGATTTTCTTCTAGAATTGTTCCTAAATTCTTTACAGCTCCTATTTCAAAGGACGTTGTTACTTCCGGGGTCTTCAACGATGAAGAATCTATCCTTAGAGCCCAACAATTTGATTTGATATATGCTCAGTCTGGGATGTTATACCACCTTCTTCCAGATGCACCATGAACAAATCACGATCCTAGACAAACTCCCAGACCTCATGTCGATGGAATTGTAGGGTCCGCCAATGTAAAATCCATAGACTCAGAAACGAATTCTACCGGAGGACCAACTTCATTTGGATCCTCGAAACCCATCCAGTCGAGGGATGTACATTCCATGCAATCATCGAAAAATCCAAATGGTGACCAACAACCAGATGGGAATAAAAGGAAAGGTCGAAATAATTGTAAGGGTGGGAAGAATAATAATAATAAAACAAAGGACAAAGATAACAATTGGAAACAAAATGATAATGATGGAGAGGGTAGGAAAGAGAAGTGTAAGGTGAAGTTTCCTTGTAAACTTTGTACCGATGACCACCTTACCCACTTATGCCCCAAACTTATGGAGGCTGTGAGGATTTTAGATCTACCGCTTGCTATGATGATGAATCCATTCCCACACAACCAACACTTAGCCTTGAGTTCTTCGAACACCAGAAATGCGTCTGGTGGAAGTCAAAACCCACCAGTGCAATATGGCGATCATGTTTGCATCAATATGGTCGATGAAAAAATTGATATAGCCACACACTCTTGAGATTATAACTCTTCAAAAGCTAGTACCAACCTAAAATCTCCTCCTCCACCCCTGGAGATGAACTTACAGATTGAGAAACTAGAGCCACCACCTTGTATTCCGAAAGGAGTACTCAAGCGCTCTATCCACAAACCTAATGCTAGAGCCACCTAGAACTACTCTATTGTAGAAGATCTAGGCCAAACCCCTTGTGCGATGTCGGCTTTGGAGGTACTCTAGATGTGTCCATCATAGAGGAATGCCTTACTCTCTGCCTTAGGAGCTCTAGAGCCCAGTGGCTCGAAAGTCATCAAGTTTGATGTCACGAATGTGAATCCTCGCTTACCCTACCATGTGTCTTTTGAAATCCACATGGAGTATTCCAAGTATACTATCAAATGAGCGGTCATTGATGAAGGTACTGCCACTTGTGTGATGTCCCTAGTTTGTTGGAAAGCTATCGGTTCTCTGACCCTTTCCAAGTCGTCGAACATGTTGACTGCATTTGACAGTCATTCCTTTCACCCTCATGGTATTCTCCCCGCCTTTCTGGTCCTGTTCGGTGGGAAGATGGTAGAGGTGGAAGTATAGGTACTTGATGCACTTCTCGATTATAACTTGTTACTAGGTCGCAATTGGACCTATTCTATGGTCATTGTCGTATCATTCATTTTCTGTGTACTTTGTTTTCTTCATCAAGGAGAGATCATGACGATCAACCAACTATCCTTGCGTACTCTAGTCCTAACGCATCTATTGGACCGTTGATCCCTGTGATCGACAATTCTCAGCTGACAACTGAGAATATCGGTGTCAGAATGTATTCTTCCCTCATGGGTACTTTCGACTTCTCGACACCGATTCACCACGTTTACACCATGCCTAGTAGGCATGCTTTAGCAGAGAGGTCCATTCCTTTCTGCACTTCCTATTTTAGTGATCCTTGGACCCTACCTTCTCCAACTTCATTGATTGAAGGTTAGTCACATGTTGGCATGGTTATGCCACTATCGACAGTGAATATTATGTATCAAGTTATCCTTGACTCTTCCGCCGATCCCGATCCTACTACCTTGTAGACGGACGAGGAGGATCCCGTTCTTAGGCCCATATGGGCCACTTTGTTATTTTGTTCACATGATTTCTTAGATGAGACTTTTCCTTTGGATGAAGCCATCCTTGAAGCCATGAATGTTTCTAAGAGACCTTGGGATGATATGAATCATCGATCTTATTTTCTCCCAAGTCTTGAAAGAATCAATCAAGATGATTTTCGATCTACCTTGAGTGAGATAGTCGATCACGCCGTAGTTCCACTCGATATGCATGTTATTTATGCCGAAGGAAATATGGCAAGTATTTCTCCTACCATCTTAATCGACATCTATCGTACCCCTAGAAAAATTGAGAATGTAAATATAGGTGTGGATTGTTTGCCAGAAGAGATTTTGATCTACACCAACCTCTTTAAATAATTTCAAGATGTATTCGCTTGATCATATGAAGAGATGCCAGGGATCGACCCTTGTATTGTCGAACATGAAATCAGAACTTATCGGGATGCTAAACTTGTTTGACAATGTCTTAGAGTTGTTAATCCTAGTAAGGCCCCCGCTATTAAGGTAGAGGTGGAGAAGCTACTTAATGTCGGCTTCATCTACCCGGTTCCCTTGACTGAATGGGTATCCAACCCTGTTCCTATGAATAAAAAGCAAGGAACCATCCGTGTGTGTATGGAATTTCGTGACCTGAAAAAAGCTTGTCCTAAAGATAAATTCCCCATGCCTTTCATTGATCAGATTCTCGATGAGTGTGCGGGAAGCGAAATATTTTCCTTTATGGACATATTTTTAGGGTATAACCAAATCCAAATCAAACCTAAGGACCAACACAAGATGAAATTTATATGTCCTTGGGGTACTTTTGCATACTGAAAAATGCCTTTCGGCCTGAAAAATGCCGGAGAAACCTTCCAACGTGCCATGACTTTTGATTTTCACGATATCAAGCATACAGTTGAAGCTTAAATCGATGATCTTGCTGCTCACTCTCACAAGAGAGTGGATCATGCTACACACCTTCGACTAGTTTTTGAAAGATGCCATTACTATAGAATCCGGTTAAACCCTCACAAATGCATATTTTGCATTAGGTCTGGTCGTCTCTTAGGATTTTTAGTTTCTGAAACTAGGATCATGGTAGATTGTATTAAGGTTGAGGCAATACTTCAAGTGCCTCCCCCATGCATAATTAGACAAATTCAAGTTTTACAGGGGAAAGATAACTTTCTGCATCGGTTTATAGTGAATTATGCCAATATCATTAAGGGTTTCATGTGCCTACTGAAGAAAGACACCCCATTTATCTGGGATGAGCGAGCCCAGAAGTCTTTCGATGCCTTAAAGAAAGCCTTGGTATCAGCTCCTCTGCTAAAATATCCTGATTATAGTAGAGATTACTTGTTATATATTGCCGCGTTCAAAGAGACGATTGGTATGGTTCTAGTTCAGGAGGATGATGAGCTCCATGAGCATGTCATCTACTATCTTAGCTGAAATTTAGTTGGTCCTAAGCTTAATTAATATCACGTCGAAAAGCTAGCTTTGGCTACTGTTCACGCATTCCAACGTTTATGACACTATATATTTCTTTGAAAAACTACTATAGTCATTGATGTTAATCCATTTCAATACGTCCTCACTAGGCATATCATACGTAGGAAATATAATAAATGGATTGTCGTATTACAAGAATTTGATCTCGACTTTGCTTCAGCCAAGTCCAAGAAGTCACTAGTTTTTGCAGAGTTAATATCCAATTTCCCACGATTAGACGAGGATGTTACCCATGTCGATTCGTTTGCAGACAAACACATTTTCCTTGTCTCATCATTTGACCCCTGGTATGGAGACATTGTTTTATATCTTCAAACCTTGAAGTTCGCTCAACATCTCTCGTGAGATGATCGATGGCGAGTTAGTTACCAATCCAAAAAGCATAACATCACCGGTGATACTTTGTATCTCCGAGGAATAGATAGTATCTTACATCGTTTCTTAACTCACGAGGAAGCTGAGTTAGTCCTAAATGACTACCACAAAGGGGATTTTGGTGGTCGCCTATCCGGGCTTGCGACAACCCAAAAAATCCTGCGAGTCGATTAATTCTAGCCCACCATCTTTAAAGATTTCATTGAAGTGATTAAGAAGTGCCACCCCTACCAGGTGTTCACTCGAAAAATGCGCTCACACCCAACCCCTCTTCACCCAATCATTATCAACGGTCCCTTCACCAAGTGGAGGGTAGATTTCATCGATTGCAACCCAACTTCGGCTGGGGGGAATCAACACATCATCGTGGCTGTCAACTAATTTACCAAGTGGGTTGAAGCCATGCCTATTGTAAAATATAATGGGAAGACTGCAACCTTCTTCGTGTTCAACCAAATTATCGCTCGGTTCGGTATCCCGAGTGATACTGTCACTGATCATGGCAGTCACTTTCAAAATGAAATGATGGTAGAACTAGTGTCTAAGCTGGGGTTTAAACATGGTCACTCATCTCCTTATTAACCCCAGGCAGATGGGCAAGTAGAGTCTGTCAACAAGTCTCTCAAGAGCATATTGCAAAATACTGCCAGTTGGAGTAATTCCAATTGGCACATCATGTTGTATCCTGCGCTTTGGGCATATCGAACCTTGGTTAGAGTGCCACTGGTTTTTCCCCTTTTTCAGTTAGTGCACGGTGTGGAGTCGATACTTCCCATTGAATGTGAAATCCCTTCTCTCAAATTGGAGGTCGAGCTCCTACCTGACACTTCATATTTAGAGAGACACCTGGTGCACCTAGAGAGTCTTGACGAGTAGCGTCGAGACACCTTTACGACCATCAAGGCAAACAAAAAATGTGTCAAGGTTTAGTACGAAAAGTCTTTTTGTCCCTGGTTGTATACCGATGGTGACTTAGTACTCTTGTATGAACAAGCCAAAGAATTGCTAGGGGAAGGCAAGTTTAAACCCATGTGGCATGGTCCTTATATCGTGCGACGTGTTCTAGAAAAAGAAGCCTACAAATTGGAAGATTATGAAGGGAAGAAATTGGTCGAGCCCAGAAATGGGCTCGAATTGAAAAGGTATTATGCTTGAGCCCTGGGCTTGGGTGAAACCCTTTGTATACTAATGTAAATTTAGTGTATATACATATTTTTCTTTTTGTCTTCAGCTTTCTTATCAAGTTTTCCCTTTTGGTTGGCAGATGTCAACGGAGCCTTCGGTCTACCTAGGATTTGCAGATGGAGCCAGTCATCATACATAGAAATTTTCTTCCTCCGCTTGGGTGATTTACTCACCCGAGGGTCTACTGGTGTCTTCAGGTCGCATATGACTAGGGCCATCCATGAACCATGTGTCAGAATATAGCGCCATCATGGAACTTTTGCGCGATGCTATCTCACATGGTATTCTATCTCTAGAGGTTCGCTTGGATTCTCAGTTAGTCATATGTCAATTGAATGGCCATTACCATGTGCGTGATCTAATGTTACTTCGTCATTTCCTACAGGTACATCTTTTAGAACAACAATTTGATTTTATTACATACTTTCACATTCCTAGAAGTTCTAATACTGTATCTGATGCCTAAGCTAATTATGTTTTAGATTGTCATTTGTCACATTAATAAAGAAAATAAAACCATTAAATCAATGTATACATTGTAAGATATGAGTAAAGCCTAAGATCCCTCTTTATATATTTCCAAAAAATATGGTGTTTATATTACAAAATTGGGGCTAAAACCCTCAAAATACATATACAGTTGATATACATGTCCCATGACATCTACGCCTGTGGTGCCGGATGTGTATCATGATAGAAAACCATGACGTTTGTGAGATGCCAGAAGAGTCATACCCATGCTCTAGGTACACCGACAACCTTCCACTGCACGGCTTCAGGTAGATCCTCCACCTGAACCATAGGAATCCTCTATGTCAAACGAGATAGGTTACCTTGCACATTCTGTAGGACTCTCTCCACTTCTCCTCCCACTGCCTCATCTCCCCGGTGCCTCTTCCTATGTTGTAGGAATCCCTTTAGCYGTTGTGGGCCCACATATCCARTCACACAAGTATCGAGTTAATATTTACAACACCATCCAAAAATATTTTTTTCTCTTCAATACAAAAATACAAAAAAATAAAATATATAAAAACTTCTTACCTATGGGGCCGTAGGTGGCTCCTGGTGGAAGYGGCATATCGATATCTCCTCTAAAATTGATTCCATCATAGGGATAGTCATCCAAATCTATGATTTGTCTCCGCCACTAGAAGAAAAAATCATCATTGTAGGGTGTCACCACCCTACCTCCCCCCTGCCATCTCATGACCTCGATCCATCGTTCCATAGACGGATCACATGGTCCTATAGGAATGATCTCCACTCTAGGTCCCAGACCTGAGAATCACTCAAAAAATAAGCTACAAAGTATAAAGGCAAACCCAAAGTTTCACTTCCCCCCCTGCTTGCACTCTGTCAATTGACCTTTCATGTTGGTCAGTAGTGAGGTACACCAATCATAGATGGTAGGTCTCGCACACTCCAATGCATAAAACATAAGTGGTCTTTATGCTTGATGCAATGAGGACGATCCTATGATCCTGGTAAGAATGAGCACAATAATCTTCAGGCTGAGGTTACCTATAGCCCGGATAGGGATTTGACTTCCCACCATGGGAGTCCCTACAACACAGTGGGCCTCGATGTATTCTTCGACCTTCATCCCACTCCCTACCCTACATGACTTGAGGTACACAACCTCTCCTCAACGTGAAAGTTCAGTTAAGAAGTAGATGTCCTCTACTTTGATACTTAATGGTTGTCCATCAAGGATAAATCTCTCGCTATCAGGATCCCAATAGCCCACCATCATTTCCAACAACCTCACTTGGGCCCTCATTCCTTTGAGAGCCCGAAACTTGTATAAACCACATATTTTTAAATATTCTTGAGCCACTGGATCTTGATCCAGTGCTGCATCTACCTTCTCATGTTCTCGCTCTCTCCATTCCAACACCATCCTGCAAAAAACCAAATCATTTATGAGTTAGAAACATTTTTTTTTTCCATTTGTGCACGTATACGCGGTTTATTTACAAACAGGCGTGGGTAGGGCCTGATATATGCCCCCTGTGGTTCACACAGGGGCGTATAACTAGTCGTATACGTGACCTATTCATAGAAACACACGTATACCGAAAAACCCAATTTGCGCCCTTAAAAACTAACAAAATAGAACCTAACTCAAAATTGTAAACCACTGAATTTGAAGAGGATGGGATGAAGAGTTACCTGGTCCAGACGGTGCGTGATTCCATTGCCTATTTCTCCCATGATCGTCGCTTGAATTCTGGAGGTGTTTTAGTCCAAATTACATTGATTTGGTAAAAATGAAAATGATACAGTAAATTTTGATTTTATTACTATTTATAAGCCATTTTTTACCCACTTGATATAGTTTTATTCTATTTTTTTGTCTAATGGACTAATTCAAGAATGGTTTTAACCTAGGTTTTGTAGTTTCAACTCAATTTTCTTGCGGATTTCAACATCATGGTTGGTCGTTCATCTCCTCGGGCAGGTATATCCATAACCTATCATATAAGATAGGTATCTACTCCATCATGCATTTTTTTGCATTATCCTTCGACTACCGCTTTTTACGCCTTAGGTACGAACCCATTTATTGTTACGCATAAACTTCCATCTGTTATTAATAGCATCATTAATAAATCGTAGAGACTTACCAAACATGGGTACCCTAGTTATAACCTCTTTGTCATTTGGTTCCCATACCGAGTTTTTTGTTTCCTTAGGACTGAGAGTACATTGTAATTCAATACGTTACTTTACAATGAGCCTCATTTCTCATTCATGCACATGCGGCCTTATTACCCGTGAACTCCCAATAATGAGTCTCAGTTAAGCTCTTTTCCAAATCGTCCAAAAACTGAAAAGATCACCGAGTGATTTTTCCCTTTCACACTTGTTAAAATTGGATTTGAAAGATCATGAGTCCTAGTTAAGTTCTTTTCTGACTCGCTATGAAAAATAGAAAAGATTGCCGAGTGAACTTGTCTTTTTCACCTCGTAAATTGGATTTGAAAAGATGTCTATTTGGCACAAGTTTACCCCTTTTTCACATGATTTCATATCATCTCATGCCCTCACTTTTTGTATTGATCCTTTAGCCGGTTCTCACTTTGCGTTATAAACCGTTGCCTAAGCAGTTTTCATCCTCAACCAAGCAGAGCCTTGTTTTTATCCTTTGCAATTTGACACCCTATACCCTGGAGGGAACATCACCCTGAGTGTCCATCTCCCACATGCATTTTCTTGCATTGATCATAGGTACGTTCCACTGATGGAACTAGTTTTTCTTACTTGCGACACTCGTTCCCTCCTCTATATCATAGCATTCATTTGTTATGGAAAAAAAAAAAAAAACGGGCAAGAAGGGAATACTATATTGTAATTGGTAGCAGTAGTGTCACCTTTGAACATAGCACAAAGCTATTGAGTCCTTGTGTCATCATAATTTTGGGTTTAGCATGGCCTTAGGAAGCGGATCTCGCTACAGCGTTTTCTCTAACGACATGTTACTCTTCCAGTCCCTATAGAGAACATTATTGATGCCTCCTGCATCTAATTTTCACATCATTGAGTCCATGTTGCAGGAGTCCACCATATGTCTCATGCTCTTGTTCAAAGGAATTATATCAACCTGTGTCAGCCACTCCTCATAAATCTTGACTTTGCATGTCAGCCATACCCTCATTTTGTCTCAGAATCACATGATACTTTGGTCTTATCATGCATCCTGGCCCTACTTTCATCATTGGTAGGTCACCTTAAACCCAAAAGTTGACATTTCATCATTGTTCATTGAATGGGTGGTTTCCCTTGTGTTCAACGACAAGACATCTATTCACACTTTGGGATTCGTGCAGTGTCTTGGATGCCATTAGCCTTATTGGTGGTTTCCTCGCCTTTGTAAGAAGTTTTTCATCATTGGCTTCTATTAAGAGGTTCCTTTTCATGTACCTCTTGCATTTGGCACACGCGAAAGACACACTAGTTTGTTGGTTCATGAACATGTTCTTCGTTCGATCTCCATCAAATCATGAAGCTCCTACTTTGTTCCTTGTGCAAACTGATGAGAGATGCCTCAATTCTCTCCTTTCAATGAGTCTCTTTCCATCGACTTCAGCTCATTTATTCTGGATATGGGACCTAGAGTTTTATGAGTACCTTGAGGCTTCCAGTCATTAGTGGCAGGCTCTCTCGCCATTGACAGATGGGAATACATCAATGTATCATGATCAATGGATCTCTCAAGTGTTCGACACCAACTTTGTTATTCACATTTGTAGAGATGTACTCGGTTCCTTGATACCTACTTTCATTATCGGTAGGTTGTCTCACGTTTGTTAATGATATACTTCAGTGACCAGTAATCAAACGATGTCTCATCATGTTCGACCTCAAATCATTTATTCACATGATGTATACTTGTACCATTGGCAGATAGTGTAGAAGACTTGAAGACATCACTATGTGGTTGCAACTTTCACGAGTTGTTGCTTCCATTTCATTGGACCAATACCTATTTGACTTCAGTGATCACGGGAGATCAAATTGTACTCCATGGTATACAAATATCTTCAGATTGATTGTTGAGACTGGTTTCACTGGGCCTTGCTCGTGACTATGACACCTTTTGGCATATAACGACATTCTACTTATATGTGAGGGTGGTTGGACAGGGAAAGGACAGGTGGTTGTAGCCACCTTTCGGTTGTAGCTAGAAAACATAGGGGGTTCTAGCCTCCTTCTGGTTATAGCAAAAGAATTGGGGAGTTGGAGATTCCTTCAGGTTGTATCCTGAGAAACTAGGGGGTTGGAGCCTCCTTCTAGTTGCAGTTGGAAAACAAAGGAAATTTGTGCTTCCAATGAATGTAATTCTTAAATACATATAAGAAAAAACATTATGTGGTTTTCTCCCTCTTTGGGTTTCCACGTAAAACACTGGTGTATTGTGTATGTGTGTGATTGATCATTTGTTCATTGTTTATTTACTCTGAAACTATTTAATGATAATGCTACATTGATATAACACTTGCATTTTATGGTGAAAAAGGATTAAATTGCTCTATTACTAATTCACCCCCCCTCTCAGTAATCCAACAATTTATGCTCTCTTTTGATAAACAGAAATACTCGATCATTCAAGTATAGTCGACCACATGAATAAGAAGTCGACTAACACAAGTTAAATCAGAGAATTGAGTTAGAAGAAAGCAAGTCAAGTCGAAAAACTAAATTGGGAGAGAAGCAAGTCCAGTCGGAATCCAAGCAATTCGACCAAGTTGGGTCGACCAAGGGAGTCAAACTGACTAAAGGAGACCTGGTCGAAGTGTGGGAAGATTGGGTTGACTATGGATCATTGTTGGTCAAATGAGGAAGGGGAAATCAACTAAGAAAGAACCTCATCGGAAATGAGTCGACTTGAGATTAAGATAAATAGTTAAAGGGAAAATTCAATGACCAAATGATGAAGGGAAAACTATGGGAAGTCGAATTTAGCAGCCAACAACTGAGGAGAAAGTCTACAGGGAGAATCTGATATCCCACAATGTGTAAAAAATATTTTAAGGACATTTTTCAGAAAACCACGACACATAAAAATGTGCAAGGGCGATTTTAGTGATCCCACATCAACTAAAAATGATTTGAAGTCAAATTGGATATTCCACAACAAATAAAAACATCTTGGCACTTATTAAATGATCAGGAAACAATGGATTACAAAGAGTGGTAATTTTATGATGGATGGGTGATTGAGAATTCCTCGATGAAGTAAAGAATGGGCAACATGACTTATGGACCAAATGCAAACAACGAATACCAACAAATTTGACTTTGGAAATGAGAGAAAACCCCCAATGACTCTTAAGACGAGGGTAACAAATTCTAAAAAAATTAACAATGGCTCACAAAGGAGGGTCGTTGATTTATGTTGCTAAATGGACGTACGGGTGTGGATAAAGAGTTGTTGGACTGGTTCATTGACCCATGGGGACCTATTAATACAACATGGGCTCAAACCATAACCAACACATATTTCTCTTTGCTAGACTCTATGTGGGTAGCCATTAAATTATAATACACCCCATTAACCATTCATTAAATTATAATGCAGACAATTTCATACATAGACAACAAAATTTAAACATGACTAACACGCACATAACTTAGAATTTACCTTGGAAAACTAAATGGGAAAACTGACATTCTTTTAGCTTCAGTCGGGCTCTTTATTATTCAATAGTGGGTAATTTATAACCTCTTTGGTACATCTCTATGTTCCTCAGTGATATCTGAGGAACCTCTCTACATCATTCACAACCAAATAACCCCTTTCACATTGTGGGGAAAAATTATATAGAATGTTGAGTCAATCGGGAAGATAGATGGAAGGTCAAGCATCCCCAATACTTCAAGTTATCTCAAGTCCACTTCTCCTTCTTTTGTTTATTTTTTTGTCTTTTTTCACACATGGAAAAGTTCTTCTAAATGTTTCATTATTTGTTTTATACAATAATATACTACTGGAATTTACATACATTACATACAAAATTGGACATCAATCATGATGGCATGGGGCCCTTCACGTCAACAAGTTGATTTCCTTCATCGTCCATATCCTTTACAATTCATGTGTTGATCATCTTAGAGCCTGTGTCGATATCCAATTGTTCTTGTCGAATCCAATTCAGATCATTAGTCTAATCTCGACTCTTCATGGATAGAAGAGGATGCTAACTTAACGATTAAATATAAAAGAATCTATGAACTTATCAACTCAAATGAAATCATATGGAACTAATATTCTTAAGATGATATCTTTCCATGAACTTATCATTTTTAATGGGTTGGATCATTGGCCTAAATTTCACCTAATGACTGCATTCATGAGAAGGGTAAAAGTGTCATTGATTGATTATGTCATATCCTCTTTTCCTTTGTTGAATACAATTGATAATGTTGAAATAAAGGAGGATAACAAGACAAACTACAATCATCACCCCTTTATGGTAACATTAAATATAGATATATCCCTTGAGGAAACTTTTATTCAAAATATGAGCAATCAATTTTTGTTTGACAATAGAAAAAAAATTCATAGTTTGAAGGATTTGTAGGAGTTGTTAAATTATAATATGAAAAATGACACAATTGAGAATTTATATCAATTTTTCCCTTCAAAATTTTCTTTATTCTTAGAAAAGTGCTCTCGAAAATTTTGTATAATATGAAAGCAACAGATTTCTTACCCCCAGTATGACCTAGAATGTAAATTGCAAGAAGAGATATTAGAATCACTTCTAATAAGACTGATGGGTAAACTATATACCTTACTTTCCCTAACTTAAATTATCGACCAAGGTAAGTAAACTTAGAATTGTGACATAGTATGAGTCAAGGAAAAAAGGAAAACTAACTACTTATGAGGTTTGGAAAGTGAATTGACTAGGCAAGAGATTGGTTTACCCTAAGGATCAACTTTCTATTTTCAATCTACAAATATATCTTAAAAATAATTTAAAAGACTCTACACAAGTTGAAATCTATTCGAACAGTAAAATTTATTTTAAATGTGCAGAGTAATCTAATCAGTGAGCTCATTAGTCTAGGTAAACAACTCTTTAAAATAAATCTATAACTATGAACAATGGGGATATTAATCTAAGCAAGCAATTCTTGAAAAATCAGGTAATATTTGAGTAAACACAAGCTATATTTCAAAATCACTTCTTCACAATGAACTCTATTCTTAAAGCATCTCTTTAAAAACTCACAATTGCTCTTATCCTACAGAAAATAAACCACATCATTAAACTAATCTCACTGATTGAAAGTAAGCAACATCATGACAACATTCAAATGTAATGCTTATGTATATGGTGGTGAATTATATCATAATGGCACCTTAACACTACTGATAATTCAAGCGGAATCAATTAAATATTAATTTCTACAGAGATATGCAGGGTATAAATAAGAAAGTCTATGGAAAGATTTTCCATTATGGAAATATCAATACATGTTCTTATAATCAATATAGTCTATAAACATTGTTCAAAACAAATTTGAAATCAACTCTTATCCCACCACAATGATACTGAAAATATTCTACACAGAGTTAATAATTTATACAGACCTACAGGAAGTAATTGAAAATCATAACTTAATGAAACATAGATGACTGTTGTGTACACTGTCTAGATGACCAATCTGCAAAGTAACCTACAGTTTACAAAATGAGAAAATAAATTTTGTATATAATTGATCAGTTAGATGACTATGAGTATATACACATTAGTAAAACATAACTTGCATCAAATATATTATATACTAGAGAATGGACAATTAAATATTTAAGTATAGACAACTACAAGTAACCTATAAACTATATAAAAAACACAACTTCAGCAAGAAACCTACACACAAGAATTATATGCACAAATATGAAGATACAACAAATAAACAAGACACACAGACCACTGGTGGGACCCCCACATAATCGTGGTACTAATCCAGTTCAATAGAAAATCACGATCAACACATTATCTTATATTAACAACATAATCGATTTTACAGAGGAAAATTAAAAATAGTGATTATATCATATCCGTTTTTGGTCTCAGAGAGAGTTCCAGTATTTATAGAGTTTTTAGACATAGCTGAGAGGTCGACCACTGAAAGGGTCGACGCTCTCCTACAACAGAAAATCATTAAAAATTAATAACATAAATTATCTTCTTAACAACTCATGCACTCAAAATAGAGTTTGAATGCAACTATTCGAATCAAAGTATGAGTTCCATAGTTGGAGGGTTCAAACATGTACAAAACCCATGTTTCATATTCGCAAAGAAGATCTCGTTGATATATCAAACCACAACTGCACTGCGCTCCGAGGGTTGGATTGAGGACCTTATCGAGGACCATATCATGGGATGTATCACAGGATGTATCAAGGATTGAATTGTGTTTTCAACCTGTTTCAAACTAACGACAAGTGTTAATGGATTTCACTCACTCAATTAAATATAAACCATCATAAAATCATAAAAAATAAGGAGTACACATACCTTATGTTGATCCATAGAAAATCGATGGAAGAAACCTAATAATACCTTCAAAAAGAGATAATAGAAGTATAAACTGTATAATCTCCATATCCAAAAAGCGATTTAGAGAAGGAAAAATTAGGCAAAACATGGAGTCAACATTCCCCCCACGCCTGAGGTTTTGTAGGTCCCTCTGCAATGAAAAATGGATCTCCAAAACATAGCTATGTCACACTTGATTGAAGGTTTAGGAACTTCGTAAGAAGGTGTAAGAGTGGCCTTTTGAGAAAGACTAGGCGTGATAGGTTCATAATTGGTTTCTTTAGTAGGCTTATATTCTTCTTTAAGCTTCTTGTGAGAGCTCTCATGATCAAAGGAAAATTGAATAAGATATGAGGTAATTAGAGGCTTTACATTGGACTTTCCAATCATATTTCAAGTGCTCCTACGAAATGATTGTCCTTTGAATCTGTTATCACCACACCTCCTTGTAGGAATTGGAGAGAGATCATGGTGGAAAGAGTCTTGTAGTTTCTTCTATTTAGAATGAGTAGGAGGTGTAGATAAATGAGGGTCAACAAGAAGCTTCTCGACTTTCATAGCATATGAGGTAAGATGTTTAATTGGAGGGTTTGGATTTTTAGAAGAACGAGGGTTAGATGGACTAGCAGTCCCAGGATCAACTGACTTCTTAGCTGTTTTAACTGTCAAATGGGGGTTCAGAAATTGATAAAGGAAATCTTCACAGGTTCTTCCTTGTTTCTTTAATTATCAAATAACTAGTAGTTATATGAGGCCATGATGAAATAGGTTGTGGTGAGGGTTTGTCACATTTTTGCGAACCTAGGAGGACATCTTCTCAAGACTCTTTAGAAAATAAAATGGAAAATTCAAAGGTTTTCGAAACTGAAAATGGGCCAAGAGGCGAAAATGGCAGGATTTGAAGATGGAGTACTTACCCTCACAGGTAATGAGTCTGGTGATAACAATCAAAGGATTAATTAATTCATCCTTAATCCACCCCTTTGAATATCCTTTAGTCCCGGAGACATTTTGATATTTAGGTTTGAAAATCCGATTGTAACTATGTAGTGGAAGATGGTGTTTCTTGTACCATATGTCCCCAATTCGTGGAAGTTTTGTGACCACAACAATGGACTCCTTGGAGACTGGGAAAACTAGTGAGCCAACACGAGAAAAATTTCCATCAAATCTAAGGGTGAACTGAAGGGAAACGTCATCATCGTGCCCCTATAGATTGGCAAGGAACTACTCCCAACCCACACAAAGAAATACTTCTTGACAGGCTTCAAACTCTAGAATGACCAATATATCAACATATGAAGAAGGTTCGTGATGATTCCATGGTTGCAGAGAAATAGATAAGAGAGAGGAAAAACAAGTAGTGGATGAGTGATATAGAAAAGGGTGCTCTATCTCAATGTAAACGATATATGAGTGTTGAATCATGGGTGTATTTGGCACATATGAGTGCCATACATGGTAATGATTGCGCATGGTTTTAAATTTGAATGATTTTTTACTTGGAGGTTAAATCAAATCACATAAGATATTTGATCAATGTCCAATTCGAAGACTTGGACATTATGATCATAAAATGAAATCATAAATTAAAATTTTCCCTTTTAACAAGTGTAAAAGATAGATATAACATCTTTAGTAATCTTAATTCACCACTTGATGAATATAATCAAAATCCAGTGATCATACCTAAACTGAAGCATTAAAATCGCATATATAGTTACAACATTTCATATAGTACCTTATCTAGCACTCCATCTCACACTCCATCAGGTCCTCCATATGGTACTCCATCTTGTCCTCAGTTCCAGTGAAAATTATACAATAGTAAGCCGGTATTCGCCCAGATTACTAGGATTGGAATATTCCTAGTTTCCATGGTAAACAAGAGGTTGGATAGGATTGTAGTATCCATCTTAGTTTCCTTTGTCATCGAACTGTAACTATTACAAGGAGTAATTGAGTGTAAGCAATCCTCCCTTGTTTTAGACATAAACATAGGCCCAAAAAAAGACTGTAAAGTATGATGTAAAGCAAGCTTATCAATCATATGCATAAAAGTTTACAA
Organism: Picea sitchensis; assembly: GCA_010110895.2. Lineage (NCBI taxonomy): Eukaryota > Viridiplantae > Streptophyta > Pinopsida > Pinales > Pinaceae > Picea > Picea sitchensis. Next base: position 106,495 of record SNQJ01S0011489.1, on the reverse strand, counting down.
AATTATGCCAACAGTATAAGGTTTATCATGCTAATATAAATGACTGATGAAATAATAGCCTGAGATATTGTACAAAATAGTATGACATAAATTTGATATAAATCCTACTTCCTCTTGTCATGGACTTGTTATACAAATGGGTTGTTTTTAGTGTTTTTTTTTAGCTCAGGAAACCCCTCCCACACTCTTAAGTATTCTGACACTTCACAATAAAAGATATAGGAAACCGATCAATCCTTACAATAGCCTAAGATTTATAGCTTCCAAGAGTATAGATAAATTTCACACATTAGCCTGACAAGACAATTAAGAACATGGCCCCACTTGTAGGACAAAACATCCTACATATAGTTAAGAAGAGTTAAGATCACCTTCTAGTTAGTATCAAATGGTAGATTAATGGAGTTCATTTACCTTTTCTTAACTATGCATACTTCTTTTTAGTCCTGCCTACAAGTAGTGTCGTACATTAGGATAAGTTTTAAGATTAGAAATTGATCTTTATTTATTGTTGTCAAATCATCACCCTCTCTAGTTATAATGCCTCGCTTCTAGCAAGCCTATTCTGTACTCCGCGGGTTTACCTAGTCATACCATAGGAAGGTACCCGCTGCCAGCAGACCTATTCAGTATCCCAATGGGTTAGCCTCTTACACCCTTTTTATAGCAGAAACTGGTCCTTACCACCATCTTTAAGATTTATATATGAATGCTTATTTTTACAAGGAGATGGGGAGGCAACTCTAAAAATATTTTTATGGACTGGGATGGTATTTAAGTTGGAGGATGATTCTTCTTTATGAATTTTTATATATTTTCCTGATGTAAGGGATACTTGAGTGGGCGTAGCCAATCTGAAGATATGGTATAGTCAAGCATTTTTAATGTGTGGTGGATGGTACCATTGGAAAATAACAGAAAGGTATCTATATTCTCTACTCACTTTCTTCCATTTGAAGTTATATTGATGTTTCCATGGGTAACCTCTAGTTAGACCTTCTTGATACTCTTTTATAAAGATACTTTACTCACCCACTTAGAGCTCTGGATGGATTGTAATAGTAACCTCTAGGTTTGATAAAATAAAATGTCACTTCCTTATGTCTTCTAGTGGTGGAGGTGATGATCAAATGTTGTTAGCGATATTTCTTGTAGGGGGGATAGAATGCAAAAGAATGGGTTAAAAACCCACTTGTCCTAAGTTTTGAATGATAATGCGCCTGCGGTAAGTAACGAGCAAGTCCGAGCGGCAACGGTTTGCGCGCCCGGATCAACGGTGCATATGGGATTTCGGACCGCCCCCCGCCTTTCTACCTTTAAGCCGGGGGGGGTTCCGGAATCGGGGACGCATCTCTCCAACGGTCTAGATCAGTGTGACTGGATCAACGGCGATAAAGGCAATTTCGGACCCCCCCTGCCTTTCTACCTTTAAGCGGAGGAGGAGGGGGGGTCCGGAATCGCGGATGCAACTTTTCAATGGCCGAGATCGACGCGCCCGGATCAATGGAGCTTGGACAATCGCATCCTTCTCAGCTTCCCTATATTTAGCCAGTGTGGGCCCTTCTCCCGTCATGTCATCCTCTAGAACCGCCTTTCCCCCGCTGCCGTGTGTCATATGTCCTCCTCCACTCTTTCATCCAGGTGCCCCTTTCCCTGTCTCATCATCCACTCATCACCTGCCACGTGTCCCTTCCCCTCCACGTCAACCTCCCACTAAATTATGTCTGTCACATCTACTCTCCTGCCTACTCCACTTGTATCCTTTTTCCATGTTTCATCCCCTGCCGCCTCTCTCACACCTCATCGCTTCACCCCTGCGAACCGACCCCATCACTCCGTTTCCGAGCCCCACCTTCCGCGTTAGCCTCCATACCCATCCTTCAAGTTATTTAGTTAGCCCAGGTGGTAGCACGGGAGGCCCTCCACATCCCAAAGGTCCCGATTTGGCCAGGTCTTTCTCAATCCTGACGAAGC
>SNQJ01S0011489.1:65447-76730 GCA_010110895.2 Picea sitchensis | reverse complement strand
AATTTGATGATATCATTTGCCTGAGTTGGTCTATCTCCCAATTCTACTCTGATCTTCTCAATAGCCTGTTTACTCCTCTGGACCAACTCGTTCTGCTCAAACATGATTTGGATCATGGGCCAGATTTTATTTATGGACTTTGTGATCTCTGTCCATACATTCTCTTTGACCTCAGCCAAAGTCTTCCCTGCCACTGTTTTCTTTTGGAACTGCTGTAGTTCCTTCCTGAGCTGCTCAGTTACCTACTTTTCTTTGGAGAGACTGGTCTGGAAGGAAGTTTTGAGTTCCTGGAAGTTCTCAACTTCCTTCTTAAGCCTGTTGATTTATGTCTCTTGCAGGTTCATCTTTTCCATGGATTTGGCGAGGTCGGTTGTCCCTTCTTGTGATGTCACTGGAGTTGCAGATGGGATTGCTGTCATTGCTGCTATGCTTGCTCCTGAGATTGGGATGGAACTCAATGGAATGACTTCCATTGGCTTCATCTGCTCCTTCTCTTTTAATAATCTTTCGATCTCAGCTTCCATTTCTTTGAGCTGTGCATTCTGCTCCATGAGAAGCTTGAGCATTTCATCCTTCTTGCCTTCTTTCTCTGCTATTTCCTTCACCTGTGAGTCTTCTGTGGGCGAGAGTTTCAGTTGTTTCCTTAAAGCGGCGATGTCTGCATTTTTCTTCTTTATCATCTCCTCTGCAGCTTTGACATTGGAGGGGTCATAGCCGATCTTGAGGACCAACTCCTCCAAAGTTTTGATTCTGTTGTCTTTTGTGAAGGATGATATCTTCTCCAGCTTGAGTTGTGTCTGAGCATTGTTCAATGATACCTGTAATTTTGCTACAGAAGCTAAAGCATGTGCCAATGTATGGTACACCATCTCCCCTGTCTGTTTGTGCAGATCCATCTGATCTGCTGGGTGCACATCCTTCGTCTGGAATTTGAAGGTGGCCCTCTTGTAATCTGTAATCACCTTGGGGTCTGGTACCTGCGCCTAGAGGAAGGCCATGTGCATCCTTCCCTTTTCTGTATCAAATGCAGACAATAGCCTGTGCTGTGCAGTCGACGTCTGTTTTCGAAACCAAAGCATAAGTACTGGTGGTAAGGGTTTGATTCTTTTTCTTAATCAACTCGTACTTCTCGAAAATGCTCAATTTGGGCCCAGTCTTGCCTGGCTGAGTGTCCAACGGGGAGTTTGTGGATTTCTTCGGTACTACTGGGGTGATTTCCTTAGGAAGGATCGACCCGAAGGGTGGAATGACAGACTTATTCACTGTGGTAGGCGGGGCCTCTTTCTCCCCGGTAGTGCTGGGAACTGTGGCTGTCTTGGGCCTCTTAGTATGTAACTGGAACTCTTCAGACGACACCTCCGTGAGAGGCAGAGATGATTCTTGTCTAGGCATTTTTTCCTTAGGGACTTGTGGCGTGGAAGTTGGTGGAACAGTGGTAGGGGGAACCTGTTGTTCCACTTCAACCAAGGTGTCAGGCACCCACACCATCTGATTAGCGAATTTCTCAATCTCGGGCTTAGCTTCATGAACGTACGGAATATTTTTGTTCTTCACCCGCATTTCTGAGATGATCCCGTAAGGATCATAGGGCCATGGGAAGCTTAAGAAAAACTTCATCTCTCTCAGCATCCGGTCAGCTTCTTCCCCGATGCCACGACTATTGCAGATAAAGGAGCCAATCTGCCCCTTGATTCTAAGCTGTTGCTTTTTCTTCAAGGATACAAAATGAATGTCATATGAATTCATGATCTTTCTAACATATTCTAATGCAAATATTCTTACCGGAAAATATTTGGGTAGCTTGTAGGGTGCCAACTCACATCCGAATACCCTGATCTCGGTGTGGTTCTGATACAGGTACCAATCTCCGGTCTTTGTGTTGTCCGAGAGGTGCAAGATTCTCTGGACTTCGTCGTTTATTCGAGGCTGGGGCCTGCCACTCAACATGCTTACCACAGGGTAGTAGAAAAGATCGATGAAAGCCTTGAAGCTATACTTTGTGGAGTTGTGTTTCAGCAAAGAGGTCCATGCTGTGACTGACTGAGGCCTTCCATATGCGTCCATCTTCTACATGGAGAAACTAAATTTATCTGCTTGAAAGTAAACAAACATGTATGCCAATATAGACGAGTATATGAACATGCCTTCCGTGCTAAAATTCACAAACTTTTCGTGAATATTGTCGGCCAAGAAGGTGCTGTAATCAAACTGTGTTGAGGGTTTTTCATCATTGGAGAAAATGGATAGAAAACTCAGAATGGGCTCATCTACCCACTGGTCGGAATAGTAACCTAGCAGGGCACAAAGGGAGGAAATGATTTGGTTTCCCTTGGTGGAGAACATGGATGACGGGTAAGGGGGATTTGTGGAAGGGAATTGAGCGGAGGTGGGAAGGAAAAGCTCGAATATCTGAGCTCTCTGGGGAAAATTCATCTTCTGATATAACTCAGTAAGGATTTCTAGGTTGAAAGGAGACGCAGATTCGGCACGGGGAATTCGCATCATCTGGTCTATGTCTTCGGGAGTGATGAGGAAAAGGTTGTCTCCGGATGAGGATATGGCGGCTCTCTATTTGGGGATATAGTGAGCTTGGCATTTAAGTGCGAATTCGGGGAAATGGTGTATCTGGGGAAGAAGGTAAAGGGGAAAATTGGACTCCCAGAGTCCAATTTCATCGCTCTGGTCCAGGAAAACCTCCCGAAGTCATGACTGAAGGTCTGAAAAATTGAAATCACACTTGGTATCGGCGATCAATCTGTCTTTGTCGACCAATGGGATTTTTTCCAGGTCGACAGGAGGCGGGAGAAAAGGATTCTCCTCTCCTTCTGCTTGTCTTGGCTTTGGCACCATCTCTGCAATAGTACCTGCAATAAACACGAAGTTAGTGGGGTCGACTGACTGTGGATGAAGGCGATGAGATGTAACGGAGGGGCTGGCTATGAAATTTTCTGGTGCGACGAGTGAACAACGAAAATGGGGGAGAATGGTAATTTTATTCAAAACTGGAGTCGGTTTGACGCGGGAGACAGGTTAGTAGGATAACAGGTATATTATCCAGTAATAAATGGACAACGGGCCACTTGGGGGTGAGATGGCAGGTGACGGTGGCCCAAAACATACGGACGGGTGACGTGGCTGCTAGGGATTGGAGGTGAAAGTCGCAATAAGGGGTTGTTCATGAGTGAAAAGGGGTAGGGGACTGACAACAGTTATGGGATGTGACATAACTCGGGAGCAAGTGGAACAAGTGGAAGATGACGTCCATGAGTGACGGGAGCTGTCAGATAGCAGATGGGGATGGGACTTCGGGACCAATAGGTTGACGCCACGTATGACAAGGGCCCGCCAGAAGGAAAAACCATTCCAGACCCCCCCCCGCTCGGTTAAAAGTAGATTATCAGGGGGGGTCCGAAATCTAATTAGGGACGTTGATCTACGCANTTTTTTCTTTTCTTTTTCCTTTTCAAATTATTTGCAGAATAAAAAATCATTTGTCAACAAAAATACTAGAGACAGATAATATCCCAGTCACAAGTTGATTCCCATAACTTATGGGGTGATAATAGGGGGAATTGGGAGTTTGTGGAAAAATTGTTTGTGACTTCGAGGGAGTTGAACTAGTGACCTCCGATCCGGCCGACGCATTTTGGCAGGGCCCGACCCACATTGTTTCTTATTATATATAGTGTAAAACTTATATTTAAGTTGAAATGTGTTATTTGTTGGGAAGAGTAAAGGGTCGGGGCCTAGCCACAACCCCAATGCGATTCCATATGACCATTTCACATGTCCATATTTTTAAAATGTGGCTCGGTCCACTCCATCCAGCCCCTGATGCCTACACCGTTCCACATAACCATAACCATATGACCATTCACTGTATATTTTCGCACGGATTCTGTGGTTAGAGCCCAGTAGGCCGGGCTATCTTGTTGACCAAGGTGCATAACTAGGTGTTGTGACCAGGAGCCATTCATATTTTTGGGTGCGTGGAGCTTGAGTCTGTGGCAACATGGGCCAAGCCATATGATCAGAGCTAGAATCGAAGGGGGGCCAACGTTCCATCCTAGCACTTCACCACATAGCAGCGCTATATGACCAGGGGCCCGGATAATAAGGGGGATGCACCCTTATGTTAGCCAAAAGTAGGTTTTTCCACCATATTATAATATTTTAATTGATTTAATTTTTGATATTGAGATATTTTGGCCATTAATGGAGGATCTGGAGCTCTTTTTGCGGCCAGATCTTGGGGTGGAGTTAAGAGTTTGTTTCCAACTTCAAGCGTATATAAACCAAAGGTTCTTGGAATCCTTAAGAGAGGTTCAGAATAGGAAAATGATGAATAATTGAAAATCCAAAACCATTTTTATGTAGGGAAGCCATTGAGGTGAGAAACTTTGTGGGCCATTTTCGGGAGCTTCGTTCATCCGTTTTCAGTGCCGTCAGTTTTGTTGGGTTCTTGAGATCTAGAAGAACACAAACATACCAGTTTTTAATCCATTTGACATTTTTATGATGTAATTTTGAATCTTTGAAGAGAAGTAATAAAACCTCACCCACTGAGACAAAGGCATGGAGAGGTAGGCGATATTGTCGAACTCTGTTATCAAATTTGTTGTTTATTTATACTTATTTCCATATATGTATATGTTATTATGGCTGGCATGTTTCCTCATTAATTCTTCCTCTTTCATCAGTTTTCTAAATGGTTAATGAACTCATGCTTAAAACTTAACCAAGTCTTTAAAATATCATTTTCGGATCAATTTTTGGCATCTATATCAATAAAATTGAGCAATTCTTAGAAGAGTAGGGATGAATTGGTATTAGCATATCCAAACTCACTATCATCCTTCTCTTATATGCCAATGAAATTGTTCTCCTTGCAAACACTATTGAATATATTCACCAACAACTCAAATTTCTCCAACAATTGTGCAAAAATTACGAGCTTACCATTAATATTGATAAAAAAAAGATTATGAAAATTAAAACTAAGAAAATAAATATCATTTGATCTTATATAGTGATAAAACCCTTGAAGAGGGACACTATTACAATTACTTAGATATCAATTTCAATTGTCATTTGATCTGGAATCACAATGTTGAGAAGAGAATCATCAATTGTCGGAAATCTTATTTGATCTTGAAAATAAATGTATAAATGTTGAGCTCCAATATTGGGATAATAATAAATTATTTTTTCAACAATTTAGTTATCGTTACTATTCTTTACCAATATGAAGTTTGGACCCACAACAACCCTCATGATACTTTGAATAAAACTGACTAAATCCAAAAATGTTTCATAACCTATCAATTTAAAATTAAATGCAACCCTCCTTGTAAGTTTTAAACGTTTTACATTAATGTAATGCACACACCTACTCTTAACATAGAAAAGAAAACAATTACAATCACACATATACATGGATATTTACCAGGGAAATCCAATTCGGAAAACCAATAACCTATTTTAGAGTTGTACCTTTAATTCTATTCATAATCCAATTTCATTTTGTACAATACAATATATAGTATCCCATGGCATCCAAAAAACCCTAATCCATTGACTTGTATTAGATTATGACCTTAATTACTTAACCTGAATTAGAAAACCATGGGATGAAGTACCATGTACCACTAAACCACCAAAGGCGAAAAACCACTCCCTCCAAAGGAAAAATACCGCCCAAAATTTTGGCGAATAAACGCCCCCCAAAAACAATTCAAGGACTCCGCCCATGAAACCCATAATAGGGGGACCCACAATCATGCAAAGAATATAACACATACCCAAAATTCTCCCACTTATTGTTTTATTTGCATACATGGGTCATAGGCTTTCATGATCAACATTCCAAGGCATATATTCCCATCGATTCTCTACACCAAGAGAACTTCTTAGTGCTCATATACTTTTCTAATGAATCTATAACATTCTCCAAAGTTTCCACCTTAACCAACAACACATTCTTATCTTCAACCATGTCTATAACAAAATGATACTGAACATCAATATGATTTTTCTTAGAATGATAAGTTGGGTTCCTCTCCAAGAATATTTCACTCTAACTATTACAATCTATCCTTACAGCTTGTTGTACCAACCCAATACCTGAACACAATATCTGTAACCATACTTCTTCTTTTCTTGCATGAGTGTCTGTGATGTATTCAAATTCAACAGTTGAGAGTTCCACTACAAATTTTCTTTTGCTCATCTAGATGATTTCTCCTCCAAATCGGTTAAAACCATACCCACTTGTAGATCTTATGTGATCCAGATCTCTAGCCTAGTCTGCATCAACAAAGCGCATATATGTACAACACTTTGTCCAATCATAGTATTCCTTGGTAACACAATCCATAGGTAGTAGTGCCACACAAATAATTTAAAAACATCTTTACTTTTTTCCAATGCTCCTTCCCTGGTTTTGACATATACTTTCTCAAAACTCCCATTGCATGTGCAATGTTCAGTCTAGTACAGACCATTGCATACATCAAAATTCCAACCACACTAGCATACAAAACATGGGACATGTTCTCCTCCTCTTCTTATGTCTTTAGACACTGATTTGTAGATAAACTTACACCTACATGAATAGGGACCTTGAAAGATTTACATTCTTGCATATTAAACCTCTACAATATTGGTTCAACATATTTATTCTAGTTCAACCAAAGTTTCATGTTTTCCCAATTTCTTTTAATTTCCATTCCCGAAATAAAATTTGCAGCACCAAGATCTTTCATGTCAAATTTGAGGACAACTGAGTTTTCAAATCCTTGATAATTTCCTTGTTTCTTCCTATCAACAAGATATCATCCACATACAAGACCAAATAAATAAGACAATCACCTACTAATTTGAAATACACACAGTGATCAACTTTAATTGTTTTGAATCCAAGTCCCAATGTATAAGTATCAAATTTTTAATACCACATCCTTGGTGATTGATTTAACCCATACAAGGAATTTTTCATCATGCATACCAACTCTTTCTTTCCCTTCACTGCAAAGCCTTTTGGCTACTTCATGTAGATTTATTCTTCCAAATCCCCATGTAGGAATATTGTCTTCACAACCATCTATTCTAATTCAAAATCAAAATAAAAAACAATAGATAAAACAAATATAATAGAAGTTCACTTGGAAATATGAGAAAACATTTCACCAAAGTCGATTCCCTCAACTCGAGAATAACCTTTTTCTAGTAATCGAGCTTTGTATGTCTTTGCTTTGCCTTACACATTCAACTTCTTCTTAAACACCCATTTGTTGTTAATGGGATTTTCTCCAGTCAGCAACTCCACTAGATCCCAAGCCTCATTCATGTCCAAGGCTGCCATTTCTTCAACCATGGCCTTTTTCCAGAGTTTTCCATCCTCTAAATGCACTTCCTCCATAACAGTTCTAGGATCATCATCAGTAATAAACAAAGAAAAATTTGAACACAAATATGGTAGAGTATACCTTTCTAGTTGCCTTCTTTCCCAAACTGATATCCTAAAAACTGGAGTATGAGGCTCTTCTTCTTCTTATTCTTACTCTTATGTAGAGTCTGGTTCATTATCCTTCAATTCAAACTCTATTTTCTCTGGGTTTTCCTCCCTTGGTAGGACTTCTTGTTTGACAACATATTTGATTTCTCTAAATACCACATCTCATCTATACACTACCTTCTTAGTTTATATGTTCCAAAGAGTATAACCTTTCAAGCCATATTTATAGCTAATAAAGATACACGTTTCATCCTTTTTATCTAGCTTACTCCTATTTTCCTTTGGAACGTGTACATAAGAATCATAGCCCAAAACCCCGAGATGGGTTAAAGAGGGTTTCTTACCATTCCATACCTCATGTGTAGTCATGTCATCCAATGATTATGAGGGTGACCGATTAATGAGGTAACATGTAGTGTCCACTATGTCTGCCCAAAATTCTTGTCCCAACCTAAGACCATTGACCATGCTCCTTGCTCTTTCCATCAATGTATTGTTCCTCCTTTTTGCAACTCCATTATACTGAGGTGTGTATGGATTAGTATTCTTCCTTGATATATTTCATTTCATATATAATTCCTTTAATTCATTCCCACATAATTCTCCACCATTATTCATCCTTAACACCTTAATTTTCTTCTCTTTCTTATTTTCCACAAGAGCCTTAAACACTTTAATTTTTTCAAAGACCTCAGATTTCTTCCTTAGGAAATAAATCCATGGATTTCCTGAGAATTCATCTATAAATGAGACATAGTACACATATTTACCTAGTGATGGAACCATCACAGGTCCAAACACATCACTCTACACCAACTGTAAAATTCTCCCTACCCTCATAGCACTAGAGGAGAATCTTAATTGATTATGCTTCCCATACAAGCAATTCTCACAAAAATCAATATCCAAACAGAAATTCGACATACCTTCAACCATACACTTACCATGTAGTAGTAAAAGCCTCTTCTCTCTTATATGCCCCAGTCTTTGATGCCACAAAATAGTCTTTTCTATAAAGACTACAAGAATATTTCCTTCTTCAGCTCCAATCTCAAGAACAATGGAACTATTTCACCTCTCACTAATAGTTCTTCCCAACAACTTATATACAGTTCCAATCCAAAATCCCCTCAACAACTCCATTACTCCTTGAACCATCTTGAAAGTTTCCTTTTCAAACATTGTTTTTACACCGTCATCGTCCATCTTACTTACAAAAATCAAATTCCTGGTCAATCCTAGGATGTGTAGAACACTAGGGAGTGTTCTAATACTACCATCCATGATATTCAACATGAATTTTCCTCATCTTGTGATTTTGGTTTTCGAATCATCTCCTAGAAAAACATCACCCCCATCATACCTTTCATACTTGCAAAACCACTCCCTATGAGGAGTCATATGAAAGGATGCACTTGAGTCAACCAACCAAGCCTCATGATATGCATGTGTGATACACATCCCCTCCTTCATATGCATAGTTTTTTTCTTTTGTATAAGGGGCATCATCATATCCCTTCCCTCTCTCAACATTTTTTTATCTACATTGTTTCTTATAATGCCCTTATTTTCCACATCTCCAACATACCTTTATGAATTTTCCTAGAGATTTAGATCTCCCACTTGAAGACTTATTTTTAATTCTTTCTTGGGAGTGTCCACTTACAAATAAAGCATCTGTTCTCTGGATTTCCTTGTTTTTCTGCCTCATCTCCTTTGATGACAAGGATGAGACCAGATCATTGAAACTTAAAGTAGTTTCATTAATTCCTATGAACACAACCAAACTATTCCACGAATCTAGTAAAGAGAAAAATAAATTTATACACTTATCTTCATCAGAAATATTAATATCAATAGACAATAACCAACTTACTATAGTATTGAAGGCGTTCAAATTCTCTGTTACTGAGTCTCCATCTTTCATCCTCGGGTTGTGCAAATTCTTTTGTAGGAAAAGTTTTTTTACAAGGGAATTAGACTAATACAAAGCCAATAACTTATTCCATAATGCCTTGGCTGTAGATTCCCCTAACACATTCGGTAACATTGAATCTGAGAGACACAATTGAATTGTTCTCTTTTCATTCTGATCCAAATTTGTCTAGTCTTATGTTGACATTCCCATAGGTGTAGTACCTAGATATACAATGACGCATCAATCTTTGTCTACCAAAAGATCTTCCATCTTGATATTCCACAGCTCAAAACTTTTCCCATTAATTTTTCAATCTCTATTTTTGAACTGCTCTCCATTTATTTTCACCACATGAATCGATACCATAGAGCTCCCATTGTAACGAGGTTTATCATAGACCTAATACAAACCCTTATCTAGAAAGGTATCCCCCTTAAGCCAATAATTTCTTTGATATCAAATATAATTTTTAAACCCTTTACATTAATGTAATGCACAGACAAATTCTTAACACATAAAATAAAATAATTGCAATTACACATATACATAGAGATTTATCTTGGAAACCTAACCGAGAAATCCAACAACCTGTTTTAGACCCTCACCTCTAATTCTACTCATAATCCAACTTCATTGTTTACAATACAATATATATAGGATCTCGCGGCATTCAAAAAAACCCTAATCCATTGACCCATATTAGATTACAACATTAATTACTTAACTAGAATTAGAAAACCATGGGATGAAATAACATGTGCCACTAAACCGCCAAAGGCAAAAAATTGCCCCCACCAAAGGTGAAAGACCACCTAAAATTTCGGCNAAAAAAAAAAACAATTTGGGGCTCCACGTTCGAAACCCCTAATAGGGGGATCCATAATCGTGCAAATAATATAACACATACCCAACACTCCTTACGCTATTCTCTTGATTGAAGCTAGATGTACTTCCCTATAGTATAAATCCATGATTCAATATTTATAATTTAAACACAAAATTTTCTAGTTGAACTAAGATAGGATCCATGTTAATGATTTTAATAATAATTAAAACCATCAGATGCTTAAAAGAGATAGGTTGGATATCTTGAGGTTTGGCTTAACTATTGGAACATTAATGCAAACAAGAAAATTAATAATATTGACAATATTAAATCTTACATCCCTATGAAGTTTAAGGATAAGACCTAGAATGATAATGAAAATAGATTTTGGACTAACCCAAAAACACTTTGGGATGAATGAATTTGTAAAGTTTGTTATACATGGGAGGTTGAGGATGAACACCATTTCCTTTTGAATTTCCCCACCCTTAATAATATAAGACATAACTTTACATAGTTTCATAGATTAATTATTATTTAGGACCTCCTTGCTTACATAATCATAATGATCCTAACACTTTAATTTCCACTATGTTCAAATATAGAATGACATTTTGAAGAATATTTAATGTAATTCCATTTATTTGTTTCAAATCTTATTAGTCTTTGGGGATGATTTAAACATCATCTTAAAATAAATTTGTTGTTTTTTAAACTATTTTGTTTTTGTCAAGCAAGTTATTGTTTTTCAAGCTATTTTGTTTTTTCCAAGAAAGTTGTTCTTCAAACTATTTTGTTTTTATCAATCTTAATGGTAAACTAAGGGGTTGTTACTAAGTTCATGGTATATGTGTGCATTAGTGTAACACCCTGTTTCCCCCAGATTGTAAATATAACTGAACTGGCCAAGGACTATGGCAAAACTCATAAGTATGAATGTGTGATGTAAATGGACCTGCAGGAAGAGGTCAATGAATGTAAATGATAGTTTGAATTTATTGCAGAAATGCTGAGAGGGGATGT
>SNQJ01S0011489.1:10666-43497 GCA_010110895.2 Picea sitchensis | reverse complement strand
GGTTAGGAGCCGATGATCGGTTTGAAAGTTGGGATTTCTTGTCTTTCTCATTTGCTCATCGTTTGGAAAATCATTGTTCTTATGCAATTGAAAAGACTAGTCTTGTATGCTTGTCATTTTTTTCTCCATTGAAAGATTGGTTTGGGTTTTGTTTGTGGCTTTTCGTTAGTTATTGGTTTTCCTTACTTTCACCACCATGGTGTAGATCTTTCTGAAAAGTAATTTTTTTTTTTTTTTAAAAGCATTTTCATTTTGAAAATATTGAAAATCAATTGTTGAAGTTGTTGAAAGAGAACAAATAGAGAATTGTCATTGTCATTATCATGTGATTCGTTGAAGATTGCATTTCAAATAAGATTGCATATCATAGTTCAAGATTGTTTCGGAAAACTTCTCTTTCCTTCCCGTACATAGAATTCATCGAACGAAAATTGATATATTTCATTCCTATCTATGCATTGTTGGGTCAGAGTCTCACACAACATCAGTTTCATCTCTGTTTCCTTTGAGTAACAACAACCCTTAATAACATTACGCAATTTTAAAATTTAACTAGTAACTCTTTTCTAGGACTCTATTACACCAATAATTAGCTAGGCTAGAGCTTTGGAATAGGCAGAGAGATACACTCTCCAAAGCACAAAACACACAATAGCATCTTGTGTTAAGGAGTGTCAAATTCCATTTACAACATTTCATCCTGGGAAGCCCTTCTCACGCAAGGGTCAAACACGAGGTCGCATTGATATCAACAGAGTTACTCACCCTGCTTCATTGATATTGGTGTAGATATTGCACGTATTATAGGGGTCACTTGGAGGTATACCCACAATGATGAGTGGAAGCCTCTCGAGTTGATTTCGGGCTAGATACCCTGCCCTTTCATGTGGATCGGACTATCGATTGTCCCCCTAGGCTTTATTATTGTCGGTGGTAACCTTAGTGGCCTATCTTCTTAGGGTCTTATAGGAGGTGACTGTAAAGGGGCAAGTCTTCACGGTACCTGAAATCGATGTTGGCAAAACTCACTCGGTCTCCTTAGAGGGTATACCCATGATTATGTGTAGGAGCTTGCACCAAAGTGTAAGTTCGTTAAGCAGGTCGTCAGTGTAACATTTCCACCCTAGCCCAGCCCCTTCTCGTCTCATTGTTACGACGTTGGATTTCATCACCAACTAGTGACTTCGGAATTAGAAGGTCTTGTTTTCTTGGTATTGTTTCCTAGATTTTGTTTACTAGTGCATGTTGTTTGTTTACCCAAGTTGACCACAGGGTTTTCTTCGTAAGTTTGTAACTCATTCACAATAGACCCTCCACGTCGTTCACGTAGAATGCAGGGCTTACCTCCAGAAAATCTGGAAGGTTCTCAACCCCTGCCTACAAGATCACCAGAGGGCTTTCCTCAACAGACTGAAGTCTAAGACATCACCACTCCACAAGTGGAAAGAACTGACTCTCTAGAACGGTTCTGAATTACCAATTCTCGAGAGGACTTTTGACTTCACCCTGATTCTAAGAGACAGATTATGCGAGTGAATTCTTTTGGAGACTTAGTTGTTGTGTCTTTCGGATCACCGACTGGACCCTTTCCAGGACTTGAAGGCCAAGATCCTTTTTGGTCTACTGGCATTTTTGGATGGGATCTTTTTGGTGCAGGATTAGGCGTTGAAATCACCGTCTCACCTGTGTTCCCCGAAACCTCTGACCCAGACACAGTACCTTTTACTACTACTTATTATTTTCCTGGTACAGAAGCTCTGCGATCTGACCACATCTTGACCATCCCTTTAGAAATGGTCCATTACACAGATACTATGAGTATTCACACTGAGATTACAGCAGCTAGTCAAGCCCCCATTGGCACACCGCTCTTGCCCAGTGTCACCCCGATGCTTCCACCCAGATACCGTGCGTTGAATGCTTCTATTCCCACTCCTACGCAAACCCCATCCGGAACTTTCCCCATCCATCGCAAACAAAGACTTCGAAGATTTGCAACTGTCACTGACACATGCTCCGCTTCTCTTCCCCCCCGATTACAGTCACGATTATTTCCTCTACCTCACAGCCTCGGATTACACCATTGCTATGGTTCTCATCCAAGAGGATGATTCTCATGACGAACATGTTATCTATTACTTGAGTCGAAGTCTAACGCCTACCGAACCCAAGTATTTACATGTCAAAAAAATGGCCTTGGTAGCCATCCAAGCAGTTCAACGCTTCCGGCACTATATCCTCTCTCACAAGACTACAATGATTTCTAACTGCAACCCTATGCAACACATTCTCACACGTTAATTGCTAGGGGGAAAATACTCCAAATGGATTGTGATACTCCAGGAGTTTGACTTGGAATTCGAATGAGCCAAGTCCAAGAAGTCCTTAGTGTTTGTCGAGTTGATATGTGACTTTCCCTACTCTAAAACGGAAAACGTACCAGCCGATTCATTACCTGATGAATCCCTTTTCCTAATTAATTCCAATGATATTTGGTATGGCGATATCATCATATATCTCCAAACCCAAAATTTTCGGCCCAATTTGTCTAGTACTGACCAACGTCGAATACGCTACCAATCCTGTCAATATATTATCCTCAAAGATACTCTTTATCATCGTGGGATTGACTTAGTTTTTCGATGCTGCCTCACGTTCGACGAAGCCGAGAAAGCCTTAAATGAATGCCATTCTAGAGCATGTGGTGGTCATATGTCTGGGTATGCTACTTCCCAAAAGATCTTACGAGCAGGGTATTTTTGGCCTTCTTTATTTAACGATTGCATAATCGCCGTCCAAAAATGCCACGCTTTCCAGACCTATAATCATAAGATACGGTCACACCCCGCTCCTCTTCACCCTATGGTCTCCATTGATCCCTTTGCGAAATGGGGCATCGATTTCATGACATGTCACCCCCACTCAAMTGGGGGGCATGGATACATTATTGTAGCCGTAGATTATTTTAYGAAATGGGCTGAGGCGATGCCAACATTTGACAATACTAGAAAGACCACAGCATTATTCATTTTCAATCACATCATAGCTCGTTTTGGTGTTCCTCAGGCTATCATCACTAATCACGGTAGCCACTTTAGAAACTTCATGATGTMCGAACTCACTGAAAATTTGGGTCTTTTCCATGAAAACTCAACACCCTATTACCCACAAGCCAACGGCCAATTCGAAGCGATTAACAAAGTTCTCATAACTATGCTCTGACGAATGATAGAGATTCATAAAAYAAGGTGGCACACAATGTTGTTTTCAACATTGTGGGCTTACAAGACATCCGTTAAGTTCGCTACTGGGTTTACACCTTTTTGGTTAGTCTATGGTTTGGAAGCTATTCTCTCAATCGAATGCAAGATACCCTATTTAAAACTAGTTGTTGAACTCATACCAAACACTTCTGCTGAGGAAGAACGTTTATTGTATCTTATGCAATTAGAAGAAACTCGACGCGATGCACCCTAGTCATAGAAGCCCAGAAGAAACATGTCAAGGCCCAATACGACAAACATGTCAAGCCTCGCGTTTTCTCCGAAGGAGATCTGGTTCTCCTCTATGAACAAGTTTGCGATATGCTAGGAGCTAGAAAATTTAAAGCCATCTAGTGAGGTCCTTATATCGTTAGACGAGTTTTGGAAAAATGAGCTTATGAGTTAGTAGATTACGATGGTATCCCTTTGAGTGAACCCAGAAATGGGTTGTACTTGAAGAAGTACTATGCATAAGATCACCTGTGCACGAGTACTTGTATTTTTATTGTATCATACCTGTTGTGTGTTACTGTAGTTGCTTTTTTCGTTATCTGGTCTCTGCCCTTATGTGACATTGTGTTTGATTTCCAAATGTCAAAGTATTCTCTACCCTACTTTGTCTTCGCTGATGGCGCTAGCTGTAGTACTCAGAACCTTGCTTCTGCTGCATGGGCAATTTACGCCCCTACAAATGAACTTGTCACTTTACGAGGTATGTGCCTCGGCCGTGCGACCAACAATATTGTAGAGTATAGCACCATTATTGAATTGTTGATTGATGCTATCTTGCTCGATATCCGTCACTTGGTTGTGCGACTCAATTCGTAGCTCATAGTACTACAGTTAAGTAATGTCTATGCTATTCAAAGTCCTACTTTGTTACAGGTGTATTTGTGAATTCGCCTCTTGGAATGTTATTTTGATTATATTGAGTATCGACATATTCCTAGATGTCTAAATACATTAACTGATGCATTAGCTAACTATGTATTAGACAGACATTTGGGTCATTTATAAATCAATCACATCAACTTTCACACAACACAAGATAAACTGGTAGAATCCATATGTATATATAATGATCAAAAAGTTTTTTACAAAAAAGTTCTGTTCGAGGACCAAAATTTCAAAATTTGAAGCTCATAGCTTCTACAAAGTGATGTCATGGATGACGTTCACGGTAACACACGACTTCCCGGGAAACCCTACGAAGCAGTCAACCAATGGACTCTGACACCCCCACCGTATGATGTTGATAATGTCGCGGAACCTCTCCAAGAGGCATGTTTGGAATGTCTGCAGTCAAACCCTCTAAGTTTTATTCCACTGCTTCATAATCTTTAGCATCCCATCGTGGCACTGGAGCCACCTCTCCTCATCGTTGAATAGGAGAAGTACCAGGTGGTCAATAAGGCCCCATATCTGTGTCATTAAAAAATAATTTTTGTAATTAGACCTTGGACGAACATAAAAACATTTGTATATTGTAAAATTCACAAAAACATTGAAAAAGTAAAAATGTGTATTTCTTACCAAGATCCCCCCACGAGTGCCCTCGGGTAGGGCCAAGTCCGGATCTCCTTGGAAGTCCAACCCGGCATAGGCATAATCATCGACCATCAACATCTGTGGTCGCAACCAATCGAATAAGGCATCATTGTATTTGATGATTGGTCCAACTACGTGTCGGRCCATGAGGTTAAGCCACCTCAGCATTCTCGGATCCTCTAGAGCTGGTAAACCCCACTCAACCTGCAACCTCAACAAGGGAACCCTCTCAAGAAAGAAGGACACCAACAATGACATGTACCCAAATTGCTTAAGGTTGCCTCTCCTGCATTTAGTCAACTACCTCTTCACGCTACGAAGGACTGTGTTTTCCCAGTTAAAGACCCGAGGCTCAGTACACTCTATGGAATACTGAAAGTAGCTCTAGAGAGCCATGTGTGGAGTAGTGCTCCCATCCATACGAGCAATGGTGAAAAAAATAGTGTGAAGGGTCAAATCCTGCACCCTCCAAATGGCCACCTTTCCTTTGATCCTTTCCGCCTCTGGAACATAGTGCAAATGACGGTATTCACTCATAGGCAGCCCACCACCTCTGCTACTAGTCAAGCTCGCGTGGTACCCATGTCGTGACAGTCCTGTCAAGAAATAAACATCCTCGATATCCAAGGACAATGTGTTGACCCCCACATGGAATACTTGTTGGTCCACATCCCACATATGCACAAGGTACTCCAACACTCTGACTTGGGCCCTCATACCCAGGATACGAAAGAATTTCAGGAGACCATAGTCTCGCAAAGCGACAACAGTGCCCAGGTTATTCCCAGCAATAGAATCATCTTCTTCATGCTCTCTTTCACACCATTCCAGTACCATGGTGACATCCAAATGCCTGCATAAGAAACATAAAAAGAAGATCAACAACTCTCTTCAAGACTTGGTATCTTTTTTCATTGAGCAAACTTCAAAGAAATTTTTCACTTTGAGGTTCTCTCAGGTGCCCTTTAGGCACAGTGATAGGTTGTCGCAGGTGCATTTGGGGCCACCTGTGAGAATGATGCATTCTCACAGGGCCCGTGTGGCTGGCCTGCAAGAATGGCTGAGCGCAATTTTAACCCCTAAAACAAGCTCAAAAACATGAAATTTACCAATGAAAATGAAAAATTGAACCATGAAAAGATAGAAGACAAGGAGCTTACCTCACTGTCGGAGATGGTTCGTCAAATGGATGCTTGTACCTCCCACAATCGAGCACCGAAATTCAAGGGCAAAAGAGGGTTTTTGGGCTAAAATATTGGCAAAGTTATAATGATTATGGTAAAAAGAACTTTTACCCCCTTATATTCACTTTTACCATTTTTATTGGTTTTTTATAATTTATTTATTTATTTATTAAAACCTAATGCCTAATACCCTTATGAGTGAGACTTTTTGCAAACATGAAAACTTCGACATTTATACACAGGGATACAGATATTTTTTCTCTTTTTCATCGCACGTTTAAGTTGTTTTTTATGGTTTTTTGCACAAAACCTCGAGCTTGGTATTTGTTCGTTCTCACGCTCGAAAATACATGAGAACGTGATCGAACACACTTTTATCACTTTTTCGGGCTCGACAAGGTTACACGAAAAAGGAACCCCCTGGAGTCCTCTTTAAGCTCTTTTCAGATTCTCTAAACATGAAAAGATCGTCGAGCGACCTTGTTATTTTCATGCTCGTTAAAGTATTTGAAGAAAGCATCTATTGGGCGATAGTTTATCTCTTTTTCGGTCTCATCAGACTATTTTATGAAAAAGGAACTGAGAGAGTTCTCTTTTAAGTGTTTTTCCAGACTCTATAATCATGAAAAACCTTTGAGTTCTCTATCTTTGGACTCGTTAAACAAACATCGACAGACCCACAATGGGACCGAACCACTCCTTCCTAGGGTTTGTTAAATATACTCCGAAGGACTCATCTGAAGGATGACCTTACATCAACAAGCATATGTTATCCTCCTCAAGCTTGCGTAAAAATAAAGAGGTACTCGCCAGAAATGGTGGGGGAAAATTTGGGAAAGGGATGTGTTTTCGTATTCATATTATTGGCAGTAAGTGTCGCTCTTGAACATGACACCCCCCTATTCATTATCTGAAGCCAWTTTGGGAAATCCATTCCTCTCTCATTCAATTTGCTACAAGCTACAAGGTCATATCCTGGGTCATCTTTGAGTCAGTGCTACCAAATCATTGGTCGTGTCACTCATATGTTCAAGAGAAATTCATCTGAAACCTCTATCGAGTCGGCCATCTACAGTTGTCCATTCTCTCCGTTTCGGCCTTCCCTTTGTCCAGTTCAACTTACATCATACTCTGTTCCACCTTCAAAATCTGTTACTCATTTCATGTCATTGATGGGGGATACATCAAGGCCCTCCTGTGATGAGTTTTGTTCCATCGACTCCAGCTCATTATCCAGAAACAAGACTTAGAAATTCTTTGGTACCTTGGAACTTGCATGCCTCAATGGCAGGTTTCCTTGCTTTCGACAATGGGTTTTCATCATTGACCCCTGATCAGGGGATTATGTCGAGTGTTCGACCTCAACTCATTTATTCACATTCAGTGGATTATACTAGTGTACCTTGGGAGTCATTGACATTAATGGTGATTTCCCTCGCACTTGTTAACAGTTTCATCAATGATCGGTAATCAAGTGGTTTCTACCATGTTCAACTTCAACGCATGTAATCACATGGTTAGATTCATACTTTTAGGTGACAGGATTGAAGACCCTGGATCTCATCTCTTTGGTCCAGGTTGTGATGGAATATGTATAATTTGTCAACACATAGATCCACTTTGTATGTCTCGTGGCCATGTCATCTCAATTTGAATTTTATTGCATGGATCCACAGTGTATTCTTGGTGGTTGTGCGATATTTTGATGGCATGGATCCACGGTGTATGATTGGTTCCCATGACCTATGTTTATTATGTCATCAGTTTGTGATCTGAGTATGGGACTGCCTACCTCAGAACTAATATGATAATCTGCAGATGCTTGGTTGTTCGCAAGTTTCCGATTAGGTGCACTCCTAGTTTCCGACACACACACGTAGTTTACAAAGTATTTCGACTGTCACTGATTCCGGCCTCATACTTTGGGGGCATTCTGTTACACATGATTTTGGTCATCTTGATGGTGTATTGATGATGGTGCACTCAGGATCCTAACAAGAACTTTCTCCTGAGAAAAGTGGCATTCATCTCCTTCCAGAAAACATATTTTTAAAGAGAGTTCGCAGGCTTCTTATAGCCTAGGGTGCGAGAATGACTCATTCTCGTAGGTCACCTTCAGCTAGGGTGCGAACTTCTCGCACTGTGCTCTATACCTAGGGTGCAAACTTGTTCTCAAGCTTGGAAAAAAGGAAGAAGTCTCGAGGGTTCTAGAAGGGAATATTCTAGAAAATGGGTTGGCATTAAAATGGTTATCATTTTACTGGTTTCCCTGATTTGGTGGGATCATTCTCATCCATGTAACCATATCATCCTCTCCTATATATTGATAGGATTCTCATGGAAAAGGTTAAGCAAGATTAATTGAATAATTGGTGAAGGAATTGTGTGAAGAGCCCTTCTTGAACAGAAGCTTGGAGACTCTAGTAGGTCTATCAAGAGCAATTGGATCTTCTTCATGCAAGGACCTAGCAAGTGTGTGTTGGAACCAAGAGTCACTGAAAGGAAGCTTGCGACATCAAGGTGATCAGGTTGTATCTTCTACTTTCGGTTAATATGATACAACGACATGTCCCTTTCCTATAAAGTCATTCTTACTTTATTGTGTAATTCCTTGATCATATGCATAAGTTGACGATTGAATACATTTTGCTATCTTCACTTTGGTTGGTTTGTGTTGTCTTGGTCTTGACCTCACGAGAGCATCGGAGTGAAGTGGGAGCAACAGAGACCTTAGGAAGAGATACAAAGGTATGTTACTTGTTCCTCCTTACTAGTTAATTCAATGGTCATAACTTAGGGAAAGAGTCATGTCTTGTCATGTTTTGTTCTAGATCCAGGTGGATCTAGGGAGATCTGTTAGTGTCCGCACCTACCGATTAGTCCGATAACAGCAACCTGCAAGGTACTATAAGTAAGTTAAATGTGAAATATGAATATCATCAAGTCTATATCAATGAACAATATACTTAGAAGGTTTCCTTAAAGATGAAACAATCTATATGAATGGTTAGTAACGCCTTTTAGTTTGAGGAGTGCACTAGTTAATCTTATGAATCTAATTAATGGTGTGTTATGCCCATTCGTAGATTCATTTTTCATAGTGTATCTAGATCACATTTTGATATTTATTTCTACCTGGGAGAACCATATTGTATACCTAAATTAGTTGTTGCATTGTTAGGTACCTAACCGTCGTAACCACTTACGTAGGTAGAATATTATATTTTCCATGTAATAAAGGTCAATATTAATAAGGCCTAGTAATAAGGAAGAATAAGTCAAATGTAAGAAGACCTAATAGAAGCTTCCTCTTCTAGAAAGATCTTCCTTTAGATTTTTCTTTTTTAGATAGATTTAGTATAAGTAGGAGTTGAGGGCATGAGAATTCTTTGTCTTGAGAATTATTGTAATAGAGTGTTGCTCTGTTGGAGGTTCCCCCCTCGAATAGTTAAGTGAACATTGTTTCCTATCAATTAAATTATTATTTTGGTGTTGTCGTTCCTTATATTTTGTTGTTCCGTTGTTATTCTCTGTAGTGTTTCTGTTTTTTGCTATTATAATAGATACGGTACCTAACAAGTGGTATCAAAGCACTTTCCTTGGCATGAATTGTAGGTTTTTTTTTTCTTCGGGGTAGAGACATGTTTTGGAGTCTTAAAACTATAGTGATATGTTGTTCAACACATAAATACACAGTCGAGAAAGAATACACACAAGAAATACAAGAGGTTTTTAAGTTCCCATTGTTGGACACCCTTGTAACCCCTATTGGTACCCCTTTGAGTGGTAGCACATCAGATAACACCTATATACAGATTGTCCTAGGTATCCTGAAACCCTCCATAGATCAATCGATCGGCCTCTTGACTGCTATAATGACACCAAGAGAAAAACTCATGAAGATACTCTCTAGTACTTGGGTAATAAGGTAGTATGGATAAGGGTGTGGTCTAGCCTCCTTAGTTGGTTCCCTGAGATATTAGGCTGAGTAATATTCTTCAACCCCACACATATATCAAAGAGCTATATAACAGGGAAAAAAATTGTCTGTAGGAACCCTGAAGCCCTCACCTTTGAGACAAAAATAGAAAATACAAGATCTATTGTCGTGCAACCTTACCTCCTTCATTTTGGTTGCAAAATTACTACACATTTTTTCCTATTAAGAATTTGGGCATTTTGACATTGCAATATTATTCAGATCATAGTATAACTCCGCATGAGTTAAAAAAAAAATCAGGGGCCTTCCCGTGCCCTTATTTGTGAGCTGTCCCATTGGATTCCTCTTTTTTTCCTGATCGTAGTAATACCTATCATTTTCAACCCTTTTGTTTTCTCTGTGGTACCAACCCCCTCTTAGCCCCCTTATTTGGGACTTACCCCATTGGATTCCCATTTTCACATTGATCATCATGATACCCTTCACCCATAACCCATTTCCTCTGTGGACCCACCAACCCCTTTCTTGTCCCCCCCTTTCACCATGGCTTACACCCACAACCAAGACCTTGAATCATGCCTCAATGCCTTGACATCATATGATTTCTCCATGACCGAAAAGGAAGTGCGAAAAATCAATGCCAATATTACCACCATAAATTCCAACATGCATTCTTCCATAGACGCCAAAATAAAAAACCTAAAACGTGACATGATGAAGGACCTCTTTGCCCACATGGAAAGCCAACTTGCAAGCCAACTTGAATCCTTTATTGTCCATTTCTTCGCCAAAATTAATATTCCTGGAGACCTTACCTCATCTGACCAACCTTTGTACCCGGAAGGTGATACTTCCTCTAATTCCCAGAATTTTTAATCCCATCAATTTCAACATGACCCGAACCTTCCTAGAGTGGATCTAAACAAATTTGATGGCTCGTATTCCATGGGCTGGGTTACCCAAATGGAACACTACTTCTCTTTGCATGACATTACAAATGAGTTGTCCAAACTCTGTTATGGTGTTCTCCATTTAGATCTTGAACGTTGGAAGTGGTGGAAATGGCATAAAAAGGCATGCCAAGGGTATGTGGCTTGGAAAATGTTTGTTGCAGAGCTCTATGACCGCTTTGACACTGACACCTATCATTTAGGTTGTTTGACCAAGTTGAAAAAAATTGGCCTAGTGGAAGAGTTTATAGTTTCCTTTGATCAATTGCATTTCATAATGGAGGTCATGACATATGATTTTTTTAGGTGATGCTTTATCAATGGCCTCAAGGATGAAATACATTCCCATGTCCTCATAGATCTCCCGCAAACTTGGTTGGAAGATAAAAAACAGACCAAGGAAGCACAACAAGTCCTCTCATCCCAAACCAAAAAAACACCTTTTATTCCTCTCCCTAAACCCACCCTTCCCACCCCTCCTGCCACTCCCCTCAAGATTTAGAAATTGACTTGGGTTGAAATGATTGAACGCCAACTCAAGTGTCTTTTTAATAATTTCCATGACAAGTATTTTCAGGGGCACAAGTGTAAGGAACAAAATAATTTTATGGCTATGTCTGAGGATGTTTATGAAGAAGAGGCAGATGTTTCTCATGTACCTGAGCTACCCCCACCAGATGATGTTAATCATCCCTCTAATCCATCAGAAGTTGAACCGTTGATTACTTTGAATGCACTCATGAGTTTATCTTCTCCCCAAACCCTCAAGTTAATTGGATACATTAAGAACCATAAAGCCATCATTCTAGTTGACAGTGGCAACACCCATAATTTTATTCATCACCACATTGTACATCCTGAATGGAAAAGCTCCTCAAAAAAGGTCATTCTGGAATTATTTCCCAAATTCATTCCATTCAGGTGGTTGAGATACCCTTTGTACATCCCAACCTCCAATATATCCTCCCCCAACACCAATATATGTTTCAAACCCCCTAGGGACTTCCCCCTTCTAGAGGTGTCCATGATCATTCCATTCCTCTAGTTCTGAGCAGTCTTCCTCCAAATGTTCACCCTTATCGTCATCCCTTCTCCCATAAGAATGGAATTGAGAAGATTGTTCAAGAATTTCTAGAAACAATGTCATTTTTCCTAGTACTAGTCCCAGTTATTCTCCACTAGTCATGGTACTCAATAAAGAAGGTACTTGGTGCACATGTCTTGATTTTCGAGATCTTAACAAACTCACCATTAAAGAAAAAATTCCCATTCTTGTCATTGATGACCTTTTGGATGAATTGAGTGGTGATAAATATTTTACCAAACTTGATCTTCACTCTAGCTACCACCATATCCATATGAAAGAAGAAGACTTTCCCAAGACTACATTCAGAACTCATGAGGGTCACTATGAGTTCTTGGTTATGCCATTCGGCCTCTGTAATGATCCCTCCACTTTTCAAAGTCTCATGAATCATGTCTTTTGTCCTTTCCTCCATCATTTTTTCTTGGTTTTCTTTGATGAAATTCTCATCTATAGAAAAACTTGGAAATCCCATCTTGCCCATGTGGATCGAGTGCTCTAGCTACTTTCTCAACAATTTTTTTTTCTTAAGCAGTATAAATGTGCTTTTGGAGCCTATGAAGTTGAGTACCTGGGACATATTGTCATCAAGGATGGTGTCAGGGTGGATCTGAAGAAAATTGAAGCTATGCAGGATTGGTCATGCCCTAAAACTCATAAACTTATATGTTGCTTCCTGGGTTTGACGGGAAATTATCGCAAGTTTGTTAAGAATTATGGAAAAATTGCAGATCCCCTCACAATGCTCCTTAAAAAGAATGATTTTAGTTCGACTCCAATAGCCGACCATTCCTTCCAAGATTTGAAAGCAGATATGTGCACTACTCTAGTTTCGACTCTCCATGACTTCAACACGATATTTGTACTGGAGTGTGATGCCTCAGGGAAAGACATTGGGGCTGTACTCATGCAAGATGGTCGACCTTTGGATTTCACCAGCAAACAATTGTCCCAACGCCATTTGGCCCAATCCACCTATGAAAAGGAAATGTTGGTTATTCTACACGTTGTGGATATCTGGCATCCTTATCTCTCTGGTGTCCTTATCTCTTGGGGAAATGATTCCAAAAAAAAATTGATCATCAAAGCATCAAGTATTTTCTGGAACAAATAATTTATTCAATAGAGAAAAAAAAATGGGTAACCAAGCTATTTGTATATGATTATGAGATCATCTACAAAAAAGGAAAAGAAAATGTGGTGGTTGATTCCCTTTCCAGGAAATATGAAGAAGATGGGTCCCTTTTTTCCATCTCTTTCATTATCGCAGATTGGCTTAAGGAGGTTCACCAGGAATGGTTGCAAGACCCAAGACTTTCAAGAGTGGTCCAAACATTGCAGCAAGATCCACAAGCTTCTTAGGGTACTCGTGGCACCGATATGAGATTGATTATGAAGGTTTTCTATATTTGAGAAAATAGTCGAACCTTAAATCCATTGTGCTCTCTGATTTTCATGCTTCACCTACAGTTGGGAATTCTGGTTTTACTAAAACCTATGAACAGGTCAAACTTTCTTTTTTCTGGGACGATATGAAACATGACATTCGCACCTTTGTGGATGAATGTGATGCATGCCAATGAAATAAGGGAGACACAGTCAAAGCTCCAGGAACACTCCAACTGTTGTTGATCCCACCTACTATTTGGACATATATTTCTATGGACTTCATTGTTGGCTTACCTAAATCAGGCAATAAGTCAGTCATCATGGTAGTAGTGGATCAACTTTGCAAATATAATCATTTATGTGCTCTTCAACACCCATTCACAATATTCACCATGGCTCAATTTTTTATGGATAATATCTTCAAACTCCATGGAATGATGCATTCTATTGTTTCTAATCATGATCCAACTTTCACTAACACTTTTTGGCAAGAATTGGTGTGACTCCAGGGAACCCGATTGCATTTGAGCACAACATATCATCCTCAGACTAATGGAAAAATTGAAGAAGTCAATAAGTGTTTGGAAACCTAATTGAGGTGTTTTTCATTTGAAATAAAATATCAGTGGGTTCAATGGTTACCCCTCACTGAATGGTGGTACAACATTTCTTACCACACTACCACTCGCATGACTCCCTTTGAAGCAGTCTATGGAAAAACACCACCTTCATTTGTATCATACATGTCTGGTGTCTCCAAGGTTCAACAAGTGGATCAAAATATTACAGTCTGCATGACCATCCTCCGTAGTCTCAAAGAAAAATTGGTCATGGCTCAGAATCGCATGAAACAACAAGCATATTGGGGTTGTTCTGAACGTGAATTTGTTAAAGGGGGCTAGATGTTTCTTTGTCTGCAAACATATAAGAATAATTCACTCAAAGCCTAACACTATCAGAAACTCACCCCCAAAATCTATGATCCTTACCATATTCTCAAGCGAGTGGGGCTCGTGGCCTACCGGTTAAAGTTGCCCATTCACTCTAAGCTCCACCTTGTTTTTCATGGTTCCTACTTAAATAAGGTGCTCCACACTAGGTGCCATACTTAGACTAGTCTACCTGAGTTGGATGAAGAAGGTTCCATTTGGTTGTAGCCAAAAGGAGTCTTGGACCAGTGTGTGCATCATCTTTTCTAGTGCACTATCAAGGAATTTTTAGTTCGAAGGAAACATAGAAAGAAGATGCCACCTAGGAGCTATATACCATTCTGCAACAATTCTTCGTCTCAATTCTTAAGTACAAGGTTGTTTTTAAAGGGGAGGGTATGTTAGGGACGTAGCCTCCCTAACCCCTCATGAAGGTAGAATAATATATTTTCCATGTAATAAAGGCCAATAATAATAATTCCTAGTAACAAGGAAGAATAATTCAAATGTAAGAAAACCCAATAGAAGCTTCCGCTTCTAGAAAGATCTTCCTCTAGATTGTTCTTTTTGTATATAGATTTAGTATAAATAGGAGTCGAGGGAATGATAAATCTTTTTCTTGAGAATTATTGTAATAGAGCGCTTCTCTACTGGAGGTTTCCCCCTCAGAGAGGCAAGTTCACATTGTTTATTATCAATAAATGTATTATTTTGGTGTTGTGGTTTCTTATATTTTTTTGTTCCATTGTTATTCTCTGCAGTGTTTATGTTTTTTGCTATTATAATAGATCCAATACCTAACATGAATCCTCTAAGAACAATGAATTACTAGAAAACATAAAGGAGTGTGAGTTTTCTAGGTAGTCTTTGGTGTACATGGAGCATGTGATTGGTGGAGGTGAGTTGAATATTGATCCTACAAAGATCAAGGCCACCCTTAAATGTCCCACTCCTACTAATATAACTGTAATTAAGATTTTTTTGGGTTTTACCCAATATCTAAGAAATTTTTTAGCATCGTTTTCAGTTGTGGAAACTCCACTTCATGAAATTACAACCAATCATAAGAGTTTCAAATGGGGTAAGAATCAACATAAATCATTTGGAGAATTGAAGCATAAAATTAGTCACTCTCCAATCCTAGCATTTCCTTTGAATTTGAAATAAATAGTAGTGGGTATGTTATAGGTGCACTATTAATGAATGGAGGGAGGCCAATATTCTATCATTCAAAGCTATTCTAGGAAGAAATATTGAATTACCCTACATATGATAAGGAAACTTGTGGCTTTGTGTAAGTAGTAAAGAAGTGGAAGAATTATTTATTAGGTAAGGATGCCATTACCTATATTGATCATAAACCCCTACAATACTTGCAAACTTGAATTAAGGTCCATTAAGTAAGAAATTTAAATGATCAGATTTATGAAAGAGTTTCATCTATTTATTAAATATAAGAACAACATTGCCAACAAGTTGGCCAATATTTTATCAAGACCACCACTACCAAAAACTATAGTAATGGGATTCATTATGCACATGGATTTATTCACCCATGAAACACACACACACACACACACACACATATATAGAGAGAGAGATGGCCTCAAGGGGGTGTATCAATGGTTGCATAGTCAACAAGAGAAAGTATACATTGATTACCATCTCAAACATGGATTACTCTACAATATGGAGAATCTTTTTGTACCAAATGTGAAAATAATACAATTGATAAGGGTGGTTGATACCTCTGAAGTTTATAGGCATTTTGGTGTTAGGATGATTGTGGCTAACTTGCATATATATGTTTATTGGCCCAAGATGTAAGAATATGTAGCTAGGCTTATCAAAGGTTGTATATTATATTATACCGACAAGCCTAGTAACAAGAATCCAAGACTATATAGTCCACTTCTAGTCCCTACAAGGTCATGGGAAAGTATACCCATGTAATTTGTTGGGGATTTTTCAAGGAAAAGAAGAGGGCATGACTACTTGTATGTGCTAGTCAATAGGTTCAATAATATGTGCATTATGATGGCTTGGAAGAATACCATCAAAGGATAGTAAGTTGAAATCTTGTTCTTTGAAAGGATCTAGGTGTAGTTTGGGATTCCAAGAAGAATCATTACTAATAGAGATACCATAACTGTAAATACATTTTGGACTTTATTATAGTAGAAGTTGGATACTAAAGTGAAGCTATTTTTCATATTTCACCCACAACCTAATAGGAAAATAGAGGTGGTAAGGAGGACTTTGTTTTAAATTTTGAGAGGATAAATTAGAAGCATCCAAGTACCTAAGATGAAAAGATAATTTTCATACAACACTTCTATAACAAGGTTTTCCATACCTCCACTAGTAAGACCCCTTTTGAAATCTATTTTGGATATTTACTACCACCACCATTGGATAGTGTATATGGATAGCTTGAAGAAGGGGAATCAACCTCAAGTTCCACATTGAAGCCAAACAAGTTCACATATAGGATCAAGAATATAAGCCTACAATTTTAGGGGAATCTGAAGAAATCTTTGGATAAGTACAAGACCCGACATGATTAACATAGGGTTGAAAATAACTTCCATCAACCTCAAGTGCCACATTGAAGCCAAACAAGTTCACATATAGGATCAAGAATATAAACCTACAATTTTAGGAGAATATGAAAAAATCTTAGGATAAGTACAAGGCCTGACATGCTTAACATAGGGTTGAAAATACCTTCCAAGTAGGAGATAGAGTTTGGTTTAACCTTAATAATAAAACGTTACAACAACTAGGACAAAAAGTCAAGGTCATTGTTGGATCATGTTGTCATTGATGCCAATGGTTTGATTGATTGATGTCATTGATTGATGTCAAGTGATTGATTGATGTCAAAGGATTGATTGATTGATGATTGATGTAATATAATATGTATTGTCCTTGATGAGAATGCATAGATGAAGATGGATGATGAGTTGTCATTGATACATGATGAAGATGGATAGATGTGGTTCCATTGGTATACTGATGCATTGTTGGAAAAATGTATAGATGACTCATTATTGTCTTATCACTTGATTGAAGGGGTGTACAAATGGATGAACTCAAAGTGGATTCACATATGGTGAGAAATCCCCTCATGGGAGGAAGGCAGCTTTACAGTTGAGTTATCCTAGAAGAATGGTTGGAGTACCCATGCTTGTATGAGGAATATGAGATGAAGATCAAGGAAATTGTTGGTGAAACTATCCCTAGATGGATAGTGCTTGTCATACCATTTTGGTGGTATGTGGAGATGTCACATAACTCCTCTGGTTTGAGAGTTATGGCCTTACGAAGATGAGCCAAACCCTCACATGAAGGCTTGAAGCCCCAAAGTCAAAGAAGTCAAAAGTGACCTAAAAAGAAGAAATGATAAAATAAGGTAACAAAATCATGAAGGAATATTTATGGAAAGTGGTTAACCCTAAAAATAAGGAGAAAAGGTTAAGTGACCTAGAAATGGAGTTAATATTATTTCAATATGGTACTAATGGAAATTTAAAGTGGACCAAACCACAAAATAAGGAAAGTGGGGCCAAGTGACCTAGAGATGTTTTTAAAGAAGCTACTAGGAGAGTACAAATAAAAGAGCAAGGGTCTCTCATTTTATATCACACTTGAGCATTGAATATCTATATGTGTGCGAGGGTTTTACAAATGATATGTAAGCTAGAAATTACGAGGGAAATTGAAAAGTGAAGAAATGCAAGGAGGGATAAATTCTTTTGATGGGTGCTTTCTAAAGGTGTGTCCAACAATTTGATGCCAGAGCCGGGCCTTCACTACAAGACTTAACAGAGGAGATCCATAGACCACAGAAATGGATGAGTGAAGTTCCAATCCTTGATGAGAGAAAACTATTCTACTTGGAGAATAGAGATGAGAGTGTATTTAGAGACAATGGGAGCAACTATTTGAAGGCAACCAGCCAGGTGGATATGTTCCGTTGGAGAACAAGTCAAATTTTGCAGCTCAAAGGAGAAATAAGAGAATGATGCATTGGCTCTCAGAACCAGTGGACTCTGAAGCCCTATCAAAGGCATGGGACAATGCACTTATGAGATCTATGGCAAAAGCTAGGGGAGACATATCAAAGCAAGAAGAGAGAAAGGAATAAATTGAGACCACTCCATCAAGATCATCCAAAGGTAAAAGAATCATCAAAATCTTGAATGCATTATTTCTAAATGTGATTTTGAAAACATTTCAAAGTGAAGATAAAGAATCAAATTGATAATAGCACAAGGAAGATCTTGAATACATTTTAATAAAGCAAAAGTATGTGTTGATATTGGCAAAAGGAAGATCAGCAAGGATATTTCAAGTGAAGGTAAAGAACACTCCTAAAGTCATTGAATGCAATGTTGATGATGATGAATTTTTTTCTCTACAAGTGAAAGAAGAAGATGTAGATATATTTGTGTAAAAGTTTGATGGTATTTATCCCATGAAAGAATAGAAAATCTAAAACTTCAAAGGGAAATTGAAGGGATTATACATGTATAGGAGTGATCATTTTATACACACTATAACTATCTTTGGGATAACACTAAGAAGTTTCTTAGGAGGAGTCAAAGGCACATCTTGAAAGTTAAATGGAATGCTCAAAGAACAAGAAGAGTTCTAAATTAGAAGAAAAGGAAGGAGGAATCACAAGACTAAAGAATGGAAAAGACATCAATATAGATGATGATAATAGTAAAGTTTGAAACTATTGTCCATCTCAAGACACAACTTGAAGAAGCCAAAGAATAGAGGAACTATTGAAGATTCAAATAAATGAAAGGAAGAGTCATGTTGTAAGAGTTAGAAGCTGAAATTGTTGACCTTAGAAAGAAGGTGGAAAAGTCAAACAAATTCTTGAATAGCTCAGTCTTGGATGAGATCTTGGAAAGTCAAAGATCATCATGTGATAAATCAGGTCTTGGATACAAGGAGAAGATACACATGCTGAAGCAAAAACCTCAAAGAAGCATGGTGAAATATATCAAGAAGGAGACAATGTTGCAAAGCAACCATCTACCTAAGGAAAAGAAAAGAATTTTCAAAAGAACAAAGCAAGAGAGAGACATCAAGAAGCTATTCTTGGGACACCAAAACAAGGTACATGAAAGTATTTTCATGGGCATTGTTATTCATGTAATGGATATGGTCACAAAAGCTTTGAATGTAGATCTTATGAAAGAATATATAATAGAAGAATCTATAACACCACAAGATGGTTGGAGATGTGATCAAATGGGACATATTTATGTTCAATGTAACTCTATGAGATTCTACAAATGTAGTGGGTTTGGCCACAAATCCAGGTCTTTGGAACAAAAAGAAGAAAGTCCATGATAGGGACTTCACATAGCATGGCTATAAGAGAGATAGTAAAAAGGAACATATTTGAAAATATGGCTACTTAGAGCTCAAGTTCTGAGAGAAGGTTCATCTACAGTGGGTGAAATGAGCGGCCAGTCGAGAGCGAAATATTGAAGGGAGTTCAAATGTGCCATTTACTAAAGCACATGCATGTACTTATTGTGATAGTCGCATGTCCACACGTTTTGATCTTGAATAGGTCATGTACACACCTGCCTCATTTTGTGGAAGCAAGGTGGTATACATTTGTTGTAAAGCCTTGGAGAAAAGGCAATGCACATGGCTTGGAGTTTGATGTGATGGGTATACGTCACTTTAGAGTGCGACATTGTTTGTTCGCAGGAGTTTAAGTGTTCATCTATTGGATTATGTAAAAATAAAATCTTGGGTGCATGGAACTAACCCATGGGTATAGATTGATGTTGATCTGTTGGAGTACATGGTGGTACTTTTTGAAGTTTCATTAATATATCTTATGATGTATTATTGGAAGCATATGGTATTGTTGGATATCATGGTTCATACATTTTTCATGTGGATGGGCTACACATTTGAGACATGTAGATTGATAGTCATTGTAGTACATCATTGGGAATACTTAGCTTGTGTATGGTTGATATACTTGCTTGGTGCAAAATGTGATGTGTATGATGGTACACTCATGGATGGTATTTGTTTATCAATATTGATAGATGCACATTGTTTGGCATGTTGGTAGATGCACATGTTGTATATTGGTAGATACACATGTTGGCATATAAAGGGTGGATACATTTCATTGATGATATCTTTTGGTACATTGTGATGTACATGGTTGATGTACATGGGTGTTGTGCATGGTGGGCACATTTTGTAGTGCATGATTTACTTGGTGGATATTGTTCATGATTCTCTATTTCATTGATGACATATCTTTTGTTTCATGATGTATGGTATGGCACATGTTTGATGCATGAACAATTGGATGATCATTTGGTAGCATATTGTTCATCTTAGAGAGAAGATAGGGGAGACATACCCTTAGGGGGAGTCGTGCTTCTTCCCATGATTCTAGGAGAGATATTTATGGGATACATACAAAGAAAGAGATATTTGAAGAAAGAGCACAGAGGCATAATTCCATGAGGAACGATGGTCACATAGGGGAACAATGTTGATGTATTTTTAGCATTACATCAATTGATATCCCTTGTTCAAAGGGAGATTATTAGGAGGAGATCAAAGAATTCGGTTGAGGCAGAGCAACCCCAAGGAGAGTTCAAGCAGGGGGAGCAGCCCGAGGGAGAATGACCCTTTTTCCATTGATGTCAGGGGGAGAGAAAAATCCCGGTGATGTGATTGATGTATATTGATAGGAGAGATTGATGTGGAGAGATAGTAACATTGACTATTGATTTAGAACATGTTGTATCTACATGTTGACATCAATAATTAGTAGTAGTGTTGACATCAATGTTGGGTATTGCCATCAATGCAAAGGGAAATTGTTGGATATGTTGTCATTGATACTTGATGGTTTGATTGATTGATGTCATTGATTGATGTCAAGTGATTGATTGATATCAAAGTTGATTGACTGATGATTGATGTAATACTGTATATATGTCCTTGATGAGAATGCATGGGTAGAAGATGGATCAATGAGTTGTCATTGATACAGCAGTGAATGGATCGATGTGGTTCCATTGGTATATGATGCATTGTTGGAAAAATGTATAGATGACTCATTATTGTCTTATCATGATTGATAAGGTGTGTACAAATGGATGAACTCAAGATTGGTCCCCTTATGGTGAAAGCCCTCACGGGGAGAGGCTTTACGGATTGAGTTACCCTATAAGAATGGTTGGAGTACCCATGCTTGTATGGGGAATAGCGAGATGAAGATCAAAGGAGGTGTTGGGTGAAACTATCTAATTGGATGATAGTGCTTGTCATGCCATTTACGGTGGTATGTTGAACGTCACATTACTCCTCTGGTTTTGAGTTATGGACTTATGAAGATGAAGGACCCTTATATGAAGGATTGAAGCCCCAAAGTCAAAGAAGTCAAAGTGACCTAAAGAGAAGTGATGATAAAATAAGGTGAAAATAAAGAAGGAATATTTATGGAAGGTGGTTAACCCTAAAATAAGGAAAATAGGTTAAGTAACCTAGAAATGGGTTAATATTATTTATTCAAGGTGGATTATTTAAATAATCAAGAGAAGTGACAAAATCCAAAGAAATGATAAAGTAAGGTGACAAAATCAAGAAGGAATATTTATGGAGGGTGGTTATACAAAAGAAATAAGGAAAATATGTTAAGTGACCTATAAATGGGTTAGTATTATTTCAATAATAATTTTAATGGAGAAATTGAAGTGGAGCCAAACCTAAAATAGGGAAAGTGGGCCAGGTGAGCCTAGAGATGTTTTAAGGAAGCTACTTGGAGTAAAAGTGGGGCCAAGTGACCTAGAAGATGTTTTTAAGGAAGCTACTTGGAGAGTATAAATAAGAGGCAAGGCTCTCTCATTTGAATCACACTTGAGCATATTGAATATCTATAACATGATTAACATAAGGTTGAAAATAACTTCCATCAACCTCAAGTGCCACATTGAAGCCAAACAAGTTCACATATAGGATCAAGAATATAAACCTACAATTTTAGGAGAATACGAAAAAATCTTAGGATAAGTACAAGGCCTGACATGCTTAACATAGGGTTGAAAATACCTTCCAAGTAGGAGATAGAGTTTGGTTGAAACTTAATAATAAAACGTTACAAAAACTAGGAAAAAAAGTCAAGGTCATGAGATATGGACCTTTTGAAGTATTGGAGAATGTTGACAACAATGTTTATAAAATCAATCTCCAACCTTATATGCACATTTACTTTGGTAAATGTAGAGAATCTTAAACTCTATGAGCCACCCTTGATCAATGAGGATGAGAGGGCCAATTCTTACCTTCCATAGAAGATTTGACACCAAATGTATAGGAAAAATTACCAAAGGACATCATTCTACAAAAGAAGATCATAATGACTAGGAGGGGTAAAACCAACTTTAGTAGGCGGTACTAAAGGGAGAGTTACTGGCCAAGTTTAAATGGTACTCCAAGAAGTAGGTTGAGGAATTGTTTCCTCATCTCTTTCAAAACTAAAGTTTTTGTAGATCAAAATCCTCCCAAAATGGGGAAGGATTATCCAATATGGACCTACATAGTTACTATATGAATGCTTTAGAAATGAGAATATAGAAATTAGGACCTATAAGGGTTAGTTTGGTTCATAATATTAACAATCACATAAACAAACTAAAACCAAAAATCATTTGGTCCATGGTCAAAGAAGTGGAATTTTTAGGTCTTAATCCTTTAGTACATGCATCCTAAAGGTCTTCAATTCATTTTAAAGTTGATAGTTTTCCAACAGTGGTTCATTTTCATCAAATGAATTATGCATGAAAAATTTATGCCATTGGAAAGGTAAGTATCACATTATTCCTTGTAGGTCCAAGTGTCATCCATGTAAACTCACCATAATTCACACATATGGAGCTAGTAACATATGGGATTCTATTAGAGTCTTTGAGAAGTATTATTAAGTTTCCAAGAAGGTTCTAAAACCCTAAACCTAGCCCTAATTCTTGCTATCGTAAACCTAGTAGGAGGGAAAAAGGGTTCACGAATTTTGATTGCTTTTGTAGTTCCATAATTTGAGTAGTGAGTGTGGAGGAGATACTAATAGAGAAAAGAAAGAACAACAATATGTGGAGTATTATAACAAACCATAGCATTTCATAACTTCGTAACAAGCTTGGCCCACTTTCTAATATGCATTTAATCTCCATTATATTAAAGACAAAAATAACATTTTAATACATTCTTTTTGTATTTTTCCACATTAGGTTTCCCAAAATAAACATTGTGTTCCATTGTATATCTTTGTTATTATAATTTTGTTTTCTATATCATAATAAGTAAAGAATGTGAATGGTATGTTTTTATTTTTGTTAATTCATGAAAAATATAAAAAAACAATTACATAATCAAACGTAAACTCATTAATAAATGTAAATTTTAAATTTATTTTCATAAATTAACCATTAAAAAATCCAAAATTATTAACATATTACTTTGAACTTAATGGAAAAATCCCACACATCCAAATCACTATAACAAATAAAGCTTTTCATATTAAAAATATTATTAAATTATTCTATAATTCTATTTTTATTTAATAAATTGTGGCATTTGATTAAAAATTTCTTATCTTTCTTTAAAATAATCACTTTTACATGTAAAGAAAATTTCTATTTACCAAACTTTTACATCACAAATTTACCAAATTTATTTTAAACTTCTTATAAACTTTTCATAAACCTTTTAAAAAAATATTAATTATTATTTTTCCAATATTAAAATGTTATTAATTATTATTTTTCCAATATTAAAATGATTAGCCAAATAGCAATTGCCTATCAAGTTATGATTTAGGATTCTTCTCATTCAAATGAACCATGTTCCAACCTTATATTATAAAGCATTATCTTGTAAATGGTTCATGTTCACATTGTAATCCACATAAAACTTTAAAATAATATCTATTAAATTTATACCAAATTTAATTAATATATAAAACTTAAGTAATAGGAAAATTTTAATTAAACTATATATACTAGATAAATATGTAATTTGGTTTTCTTTTTCTATTTGACATTGAAAACTTTATAAATATAAGTTTATTTATAAATATAAGTTCATTTATAAATATTTGCTTAAAGGTCAATGTTTGATCGTGACTAAAGTGGGTGGTCGGTTTAAATCATGTGAATCAACCGACTTAGAGTACCTCGATTTTCATCAAACAATCCAAAATATATGTGAAATTCCATACTTTCTTCCATGGCGTAAAGTTATGTTTCCCTTTAAGAAAAGAACACTCATAGTTTCAAAGGCTCAAATTCACTTTGAAAGCATAAATATGTACTTGCGAGCAATGGTAGACTTTCATGTTTACAGACATTAATAGATTTGATGATTTTGTTATGCGTTTGTTCACATACAAACAAAATAAGTCGGTGATTGGATTTGTACATATTCTTATTGTTGAGCTTTAATAATACAAGAAAATGATCACTTCACTTCAAACTGAAATTCACATATGTTTAGACATAATGGTTTGTAAATATGAATATGAAGAATCTGAAACTTGAAAGACCAACTCACATATACATTTTCCATCATTTCAAAAACTGAGTTCAATAATAGGTTTCATGGTTTGATGTATATATTCCCATCATGATTTGTAAATATGAATAATCTGAAACTAGAAAGACCAACTCACATATACTTTTTCCATCATTTCATAAAATATACTTTTTCCATCATTTCATAAACTAAGTTCAATAATAGGTTTTTTTTATGTATATATTCTCATCATGGTTTGATGTATATATCTCCATGGACAATAGGTTTCATGGTTTGATGTATATATCTACATTGATAATATGTAATAAAAGATATAATTAAAATAAAATAAAATGAAACTAGTATTGTCTCGTTGAAAATATATCAATAAAGGAAATGCTAGATAATGAATAATAATGAGCAAACCAATATGAAACCTTTATTAATGGGTCCATTTCATATATATATATAATTGTTTACAAGAAAATAAAGCTTATATTTTGTGTTATTTTCCAAAAGATTATAGTAAATTGCAATAATTAGATATAGTGGTATAATGAGAGGATCCAAATTATGGGCTTAGTTTACTTAATTAGATTTGATCTTTTTTTCTTTACATTAAGGGATGGTTTCCTCGTTGACTCTACTCTCAAACACCTACTTCTTGATATATCATTTTCTTAAACAACCTTATTGTGCCTCTTGCTAGATCTACCTAAAATGTTGATTCTCGGTCTTTGATGTACAAATTTGACCTTCTTTATTTGCAAGTATTCTTTACAGTGTGAGAGAACATGTTGCTCAACATCTACCCCCCTATTTCCACATACTTGGAGTAATGTTTCCTCCCACAATTGCTTGGATTGTTCCCATATTCTTATCTCACATATCAACCTATGTGGTTTGGTTCTTAGTTGTGCTATTATATGTTTTTCAAGCCATGAGATGTTAATTTTTAAGTAGTTTTGCTATGTGATCTTCTCATGTTTGTTGAAGTTGTCTATGTAGTATTGTTGTTTTCTTTTGACATGTTTTCTCTATTTTCTCTTATTGTACCATTCTAGTGCATGAATTTCCAACACCTTTTTACTCATTGGGCACCTTTCTTCTTCTATATCATAGTACTAAAAAAAATCCACATTGTAAGTTCCATGTTTTTTTACACCTTTTCAACTCACCTTGGTTGATTTTAACCATAATCTTATAGTTGTTGATGGTTTCCATTTTATATCTACATAAAATTAGTTTTCTCAATTTCTGCAATCCTATTAGGTATAGTCATATTTTAATGAAGAGTATCTCATGACAGGTGGTGTTTTCCACTCCTACACATAATATTATTAGGTTTTTTACACTCACTTGACCTAGTTCCATCAATTTCTAGACACACTTGGTCCCCATACTTCACATCCATAAAGAAGTATTAGGGTTATGAGAATGCCAAAGAGGAAACACAATAGTTTCCAATTCCGAAAATTTGTCATCCTAAATCTATTTTGTACCAAGAAGAATTATTTCCACCCTCCTTGCAACATTTTCCTCATGCATGCCTCCATCCTTAGATTCTCATTGAAATATAGTCCCAAACATTTACAGTTTTGGGTTATCTCTCTAGTGGATCACCTATGAAGATGATTTGATCCCTTTTTCTTTACATCAATGGATGGCTCCTCGTTGACTCTACTCTCAAACACCTACTTCTTGACTACATTATTTTCTCAGCCAACCTTGTTGTGCCTCTCACTAGATCTACCTAAAATGTTGATTGGCGGTCTTCAATATACAAATTTGACCTTCTTTATTTGAAAGTGTAATATCCCACTCTTGCAAGAACATGTTATTGACTTATTCTTTGAGGACACTTGCGTGCAAATGATCCGGTTATAGTACATGGTTATTTGTTTCTCTTATGGATTCTTACATTGATGTTGATGGATTATGAGTTTATGTTATTTTCTATATGCATGTTGACAGATGCTATTGGCGAGTTTCCCTAAGTGTGCAGGACCCTTGACAGATTGTGGATGTCGAGGGCATCAATGGACCTCCTTAGACTCTGGATTGAGTCAGGGAGTGGATTGTATTTGTTTGAGCATTTCATTTATGCATATGTGACATATGACCGATTATAGTATGATTTTGTATATCGATCATTGACAGTGTTTCGTTGATGGATGTAGGTTGATGAATGCATACTAATTTGACTCACTTAAGGAGTAAAGGGGCCATGCACATAGACCATATATTGAGGGAGAGGTGTGGTAGCGTCCCTGTCATAGCCTCCTAGCACTCTTGCCATGGCTTGAATTGTAGGTTAACGATTACCTAGTTCGAGAGGTTGACGATTTTGTGAGGACAGATTGAGACTGTTTCTCACGAAGATTTCTAAGGGGCGTGCAATAAGGCAGAGTCCTTATTCCTTAGAATCCCTTAGCCTCTCACAAGGTCGCCCGAATGGACTGTTGACTCCAAGGGTTGGAAAACTACCAAAACCAGTCAAAGGAGAGTGGCACCCTTGGAGCACAGAGTGCATATTGAAGGGCACGTCACAAAAGTAACACTTGAGTCAATGAATCTAGGTGGCCTAGAAAACCTTGGGCGAATAATTAAACATTGTAAAAAATTTAAGCATTGTCGGCTTTAATTAATTAATTAAGGATTAAAATTATTAATTGTGAATCCCCAAATGAAAGTCTAAGCTTATTCAAAAATTAATCCTAAGTATAAGTTGGTAAGAATACTAAAACTGAATTATAAATTAAATAAAAAGGGGGAATGGGGTAAATCAATTTAAGAAATTAAGAAAAATGAATTAATTCTAAAGATTGATTTAATACACATATGTACAAGAAAATACCAAATTGGAATTTAAGATAAGAAATGAATAAAGCTAAAAGAATGTGTATGCATAGAAAGGTATCTAGAGTCTAGTTAACACTAGTCTAACTAGAAGAAGATTCCTATTTTAACTCAACTCAGATTTAGTAAGGCATTAGTCACTAATTGGAAATATGGGGAATAAAGAGACAACTATGCGTGATTTAAGGAGTGCTTTTAGGATGGGTGAGGGAAATTGACTTTAATTAAAATATAATGTGGAATTTCTTGTGCAACGTGGGGAAAGGGTGACAAGTGTAAGGGGGAAATAATTCAAATTTATCAAAATTAAAAAGTGAATTAATTGTGCAAGTGGGGAGTTGTCATTTAGGAAAATCCTATAAATCAAATGGTAAAGAGGGGGAACAAGATCACATTGGTTATGGGTAAAGTTATGCTGCAAAATTTTTGACTGGTTTTACTTGTGAGAGTTGGGATACCCAACTTTGGAGAGAGTGGTGGCTCTACCTTGCGAGGCAAGCTGGGAGCTAGAGGATTTTTGGTTGTGTGTGTACGTGACCCCTTTGCATCTCGGGGGGATAAGGGGGAAGAAGTGTACCCCTAGCATTGGCGGGGTGGTATCGGTGAAGTATCAACGGTTAGCAAACGAGAGGTTGGAAGGAACACCAGTTTCCGAAGATCATCTCCAAGTCCATCTTTGTCGTCGGTTATAGTGTTTTATGGAATTTTTAATTGCATTGGATTTAAATTGTATAAACAAGTTTTTGTAATTACGTAAACTCTGTGGATTTAGAAGATCAAAGGTACAAACACCTTGATGTTTTATAAATGTTGGAAGGGTATTTCTAATGTTCACGACCATTGTGATTTTCTCACTGAGAAATCAAACTTCTTGATTTAGTTGTTTTCTATTCTCTCAATCCACGTTTGTTTCTACATGCTCATTGTTATCCATGAATGCATATAATAAGTTGTTGGTTGTTAGTTGGTAGGTGTATAGGATATAATTCCTTGATTGTTTCCTTGTTTACATGTCAAAGCTTATTACTGTCTTGACGACTAGCCAACAATGAAGTTGTAGTGCATACTATCACTATGTAATCGCTGAAACTTCCTTCCCGGGATTTAAATTCATGGTGTCTCAAAATTTGAATTTACCTTCCATTTGAATCTTTCCACAACTACAATCCAAATTCTTCCCTGGTGTATTCACTGTCACTTGAGATTTTGGAGCTAGATCTAAATTATTTCCCCCTCTAATTTTGGCCACTGAATGCAATCTGAATTTACTCTCTAGTGTGTCGTTGCCAGTCCAACTCGATTCGAAGAGTTCTTAGGGATGTTTTCGATCATTCTAGAAATTCAGTGGTGGTCATGTGAGATGAATTATTAGCATGGGGTTGAGCGAATGCAGTCTCAGTTCATTTATGATTTTGGGCATTTAAAATATTATTACGCTGAAAGGCATACACCTATTGACAATGGGCACAATT
Organism: Picea sitchensis; assembly: GCA_010110895.2. NCBI lineage: Eukaryota > Viridiplantae > Streptophyta > Pinopsida > Pinales > Pinaceae > Picea > Picea sitchensis. The sequence goes on along the minus strand of SNQJ01S0011489.1, from coordinate 14,304 downwards.
AATGATCTTTTAATCTTAAATTCTAATCTGATGGCTAAGCATTGAAGATATTGGCATATTCTTAGTTGTCCTCCAAAATCAATGCGTCAGATTTATTGTTCATAACTTCCTTGCATTTATGAAGGCATCCGTTAACATGTTTACTTTTTTACATTTACCTAATCACATTATAAATTTATTGTAAAAATACATAATTTCCACGTTCAAATGATTAAAGAGGATTAAAATATATGCAGGCCATGTTTATATCATTAAAAAACACTTTGCACATGTTTCATTTTGGTGGCACTCATTCATTGTTGTTTGATGCCACGACCTGCACAGACGTTTAATATTCACCTGAATCGGAAAACACTAAATCCATCAAAATCATTTTTTACTCCCTAATCCTTTCGGACCATGTCAATATTAATTTAAAAGCGGAGAACTATTCTTTTCTCGGATCTGATGATTAATCTGTTTTAATGGCTGGTGGGATGAAAAGGCGACGACTGCGTTTCCATACAAATAGGTTGTTCAAACATCACATGCACAATATCAACTGTGGTCCTGGTCACGTCATAAGGTATAATTATTGTCTCTATTCTTTGCAGATTTCTAATCTCTGTTACACTACATGCAGATCTATGCTTATTTTTTAGTTTATAACTTCAGTATCGGATCGCTGGGAAAGGATGTAAGCAAAGCTTGTGTTTCAAATGTGACTGTTCAGGATAGTACCATCCAAAATTCACTGAATGACATTCGAATCAAAACATGGCACGTCTGTTAATAGTTCCAACCAAATAGTAAAATACTTAAAGCTGTGATCAGAATTATATAATTAATGTCGCAAAAGTGTAAATCATTGAATGTGTACAGGGAGGAGTGGGATCGGTGAAAGGCATCTCCTTCTCTAATATACAAGTGTCCAATGTAAGTGTAGCCATAAATATCGACCAATATTATTGTGACAAAGAGATATGTAGCAACCAAACATCCGCGGTGACCATATCAGATATAACTTACTAGCACAGCCGACTCGTGGCTGGACGCCAAAAGGTATCGGCCACTGATAACACTCCTCGCAAAGTAAAAACTCTCATCCTATAGTGTTATCAGTTTCCGATACCTTTCGACGTTCTCCAGCCGCGAGTCAACTATGCTAGTGAATATGAATATGGGAAGTTAAAATATTATTTATACACATATTGTTAAATAAAATATTGGTTTTCATTTAAGTCTCCCAATCGATTATAAGTTAGTTGAGTTTTTTCTTTATGTTACTAATTTATGAATTGATCTGCTTCGGTTCCTTAAATTGGATATGTAAATTGGTGGACTATTGATATGTCTCTTATTATAATGTGATCACCCTAGCTCCACACATGGACTTAAAGGTAGGTTTAAATCCTTATTATCATCGATAAGATGTTGACCTCCTTTAAAAAAATTAAATGGGCGTGCAATGTAAGGAAGCTTGAATGGATATGTGAATGGATTTTAGGAGATATGACCTTCTTAATATTTTCTTAAGGATTATAGAAATTGATGAAGTAGCATTGAGTACTTAGCGTTGCTTCCTAAGATTAAATGTTATAATTCTTAAAGGGCACTATAGTAGTATAGGAAATTTAAGTAATTTCTATGAAGTAGATCTTATCAGGGCCTTATTTTGGATCTATTTTCCCATATTATAATTCCTTACACTTGCTCCTAAAAGGTTGATTATTACATAATTTTTAATTGGGATGGTAATTGATATTGAATTCCAGTTAGTTCTTAAAGGCTTCCTATTAAAGGATAACACACTTGAGACTTATATAATTATTTTGGCCACAAAAGTTTGAAGCGAATGATAATTGAGATAATTGATTCATGAACTTAATGAACCGGGTTTGGCAAGTTCTATGAATGATCAGGAAAAAATTCTATCTGTTACAAGTTTGTACTTGTGCTCTCGTGGCTTTTAGTATTTCTTATGTAATATCCTTGTACCCTTTCTACTTAATTAATGCTTGAAGATTGATTAAGTAAAGTAGATTATTCCTTGCACATCCTCAGATGTGATAGATGATTATGATACTTGTTTATTGTATTGCGCCTCTAGTTGGAAGTTCTAGAGTAGCATAGAAATGATGTAATTGTTAACCTTGTCCTTGTTCTTCCTTGCGTAGATGCAGTGTTTTTGTTTACATGTTATTTATTGACAAGTTTAGTTACATGTGATTCCATGCCTTGCCATTAGAATCTAGTCATGATGTTTAGGATAGGAGTTGGTTTTGGGATTAGATATCTCCTTGTTCCTCAGAACAGTCACCATCCCTGAGACCTTAAGTGTTTAAAATCAATTGGATGAATCTTGGGATTGAGAGTTGCTTATGTGTCCTAGAGGTCCTAACCATGCATGATAGGTTGGATGGGCATTTATTTGAATTTCAATGACATTGTTTTTTTTTGATAGAAACGGTTATAGATTATATTAATGGGGTGGACTATCCATAGATCCAATTACAAATGGCCTCGAATTTCTTCGGGCCCGTGAACTTCTTTCTGAACCATTCTACTTCTATAGCTAGAGACTTGTGAACTGAACTAGTTCCTGTACGTCTTCTAGTAGAACTGGATTAAATTTAAATGTCGAAACTCCATTCACTGTTTCAGCTTAAGTCTCAACACTGTTTCAGCATATGTCTCAGCACTATTTCAACATTTGTTACAACGGTGTTTCAACATATGTTCCAACACTGTTTCAGCATAAGTTCCAGCACTGTGTTTCAGCATAAGTTACAACACTGTTTCAGCATAAGTTCTAGTACTGTTTCAGTATATGTTCCAGCACTGTGTTTCAGCATATGTTCCAGTGCTATGTTTCAGCATATGCTACAGCCCTGTGTTTCAGCATATGGTCCAACCATGTTTCAGCATAAGTTCCAACCCTGTGTTTCATCATAAGTTACAACACTGTGTTTCAGCATAAGTTACAGCACTGTTTCAGCATATGTTCCAGTACTGTTTCAGCATATGTTCTAGCACTGTGTTTCAGCATCTGTTCCAGCCCTGTTTCAGCATCTGTTCCAACCCTATTTCAGCATATATTCCAGCACTGTGTTTCAGCATAAGTTCCAACACTGTGTTTCAGCATCAGTTACAGCACTGTGTTTCAGCATAAGTTACAGCACTGTTTCAGCATATGTTCCAGAATTTTTTCAGCATATGTTCCAACCCTGTCCTGATGCCCCTGTCCTTATTCTAGCACTTCCCTACACAAGACTTCTCTCACCTGCCTCATACCTTCGCGCCTGCACTTTGGATTCCTTCCTAGCAATTTTCAGACTTCTGCAATTTCTGACAGGAGAACTCCGGTCGATTCCTTCTCCCCAGACTCTAAGGGATAGGTTCATAAATTTCATCTCCATTTACGCTGATGACTCCCTTGCCCAGGGAGGTGCCTCTGTTCGCTTCGTGGTTTGCCAACTTATTAAGATGCCTGAGGATGTGGTAGAACTTCACCTCTTTGAAATCTTTCATTTGGACCAGAACTTTCCTATAATAATGGTCCAAGCCCACGTTTTTGGGAGCCTTCCTCTGATTGAGAGCATGGATAAAGATTCTAGAGTCCCCTATGACAACCAATTTCGAAATTAATAACCTTCTGG
>SNQJ01S0011488.1:96030-180994 GCA_010110895.2 Picea sitchensis | reverse complement strand
ATATATAAACTATGTATTTTATATATAGTTTAAGAACATGTGGGCCTAATGGTTAAGAACATGTGTTTCCTCCTAAGAGGTCACAAGTTCAAATCCATAGGGGGGTAGGGTATGTATACTTCTGTAGACTTTACCAGTAAAATCGCTGGGCGAAGGAGGTCTCATACACCAATTTGATGTCTGAATTGGCCGTGACCTTAAATATATATAGTATTTATTTAATTTTTAATTTTTTTTTATAAAATTTTATGTTTTAATTTTGTTTTTCTTTAATTTTTTTACTATAATTTTTTAGATTAGGGTTTTTTTACTTTTTATTTTTTTATTTTTAGAAGGGTTAATTTAATTATTACTTTTTATAAATATCTATATAATTTTTTAAATTATTGTTTTTTGGAAATTTTAATTTTTTTTTCACTTCTTTTTAGTTTTTTTATTTTTACACTTTTATTTTTTATTTTTAATTTGGGTTTTGAATATATTTTTTTGAATGTGTTTTTTTCTTCATTAAAAAAAATTGTGAAGATTTTGTATGTTTTATTTATTAATTTTTCAATGTAAATTTAAGATTTTTTTTTTTAATGGTAAACAAATTTTTAAGTGACCATTTTGTATCCAATTTTGGGTTTTTTGTTTTGTTTTGCATAGGGATCTATTGTCAAAACCACAGTTTCAAGTAGGTCGAAATAAACCATAATTTTAACATTTAGATTTTTTTTTTTCTTTAGTTAGTGTCACTTTTTTTTTAATTTATGCGTTGATTTTAAGGTTTTTTGAGCTATTGTATGAGTTTTGAAGGTCATGCTTGAAAAATGTTGTAATTTTGACCCCTTTTAAAAAAATGGTGCTACTAGTAGCACCAGTTTTTTTTATTTGGGGGTGGATTTTCATGTTTTTTATGCAAAAAATGGGTTTTTTGGGCCAAAGTTCTTGTTTTGAGGTCACAGTTCTCGTTAAGTTGGTAATATTGTTAGGGTCTGTTGGGAGTGGGCAGTGGGGTGTACATGCCTTGTTTATTAATGGCTAGTTTGACAATGATACATGTCGTGCAGGACCCGATATACTTGTTGACATCCTTTTGAAGTTTCTCCCAATAGAAATGTTGTTGCATCATTTCCACTGTCTTTTCTACGCCGAAGTGTCCTTCCACCCAAATGTAGTGAGCTTCCCATATCAACTTCACTCACTCGCTTGATGGGATGCAACGATGACCCAAATGGCACAATTGTTGAAATATATTATATTCCTTGGAAGGTAATATTGTCTTTATATTATGTCATAAGTTGTCCACAATCGTATGTAAAAGAGTATAAAAAAAATATCCCATATTTATTATGGAATAATTTACTCTTGGTAGGAACATTATATAAAAAGATGATAAAAAGAAGAATTATATTATCCCATATGCAATATGTGAGAGTAATTCCTCCATATCTCTTGGTATATAATAATGGGCCAAGAGTGCCTCTTAAGGCATAACATGTGATCATCATCTTGTGTTCTCAATTATTCTTCTATATTTGTATGGGGTAATTGTGGAGTTGCTCTCTTATAAGATTGAAGACGATTTATGGAGTTAATAGAAGACAACCTTCTTGTGGACGTAGCCTAATTGGGCGAACCACGTATATCTGGTGTATTCCTTTTCCTTTTCTCTTTTGTTCTTATTGTGTTTGATATGTTGTTGGATTCATAGATAGGAGGTTAGTGTAGTTATATTTCTATACCTGTGATTTCTCACATGGTATTAGAGCTTGGTGGCTATGATCTACCACCTTCTATAGTTTTATCCAACACAATTATCTTCATATTTTATTTTGGGAACTGTTATTTTTTGTAGATTTTCCATCAAATCTAGTAGCCATTAGGCTTCTCTTTAAATCTGGGCATGATTCTATATGTTTGATTTTTTTTTTTTTAAACCCTAACCCTTATTTTGTAGATTTTTTGAAGGTTTTTTGATTGTTTTTCTATAGATCTATATGAAAATTTGATTCTCCTCAAGGAAATCTATCTCCCGATTATTTAGATCTAGTTTTTTTTTGTAGGAAAAATTGTGCAACTTTCAAATCCAATTCTAAAAATTTTGGTGCAAAATATGAAGAAATAACTTAAAGATTTGAGTTCCACGCGAAAAAATACGTGTTTTAAAAAAAATCGTCTGATTTCGTGTCCAAAAAGCAGATGGTAAACAACTTGACATAATTTGTTCTGGTAATGTTCAAGTTACTAATGGTCAATTAGAAGATGTTTTCCATGTTCAAGACATGCCCATCAACTTGCTTTCTATTTATCATGCATGTCAGAAAGGATATAAATTTGAATCATGGCCGAATAAATGTGTTCTTAAAGATATCAACCAAAATTTCAAAGTAGTTTCTTCAAGTCCTATTGATCATGGCACTGGTTTATATAATTTTGTTGGTTTTTTTTTTTTTTGTAAATAAGAAGTATATATATTAAGTGCCTTCTAGATCCAAAGATGAGTAGCAAAATACAAAGATAACCATGCTGAGGTTACTGGACTGCCCCAACAGAGGGGAAACTAGTCCAGCTAGCCTATGAGTCCCCAAAAGTATTATAATATGCTAAGAAAAAGTTAACAGATAAAATGTTCACCATCTAAGACTTACAGATATTGTTCACCATATAAACTTGAGGACTGACAAGACTTGAAAACACTATAGAACTAGACACCTGGTGAGTAGTCTGGCCACTTGGCTTGGAGGTCCGCTGTCCAAGGCTCCTCCTCCACATATGTCATTTGGTCTGCCCAAAGCTTTCCAGCTCTCACTTCGCCCGCAGTGTCATCAAAATTGCTCTCTCACCCAAACTTCGCCCGATCCCGTTCTGCTGAGCGATGCGCTTCGTCCTGACCTTCACCTGTTTCTGCACCCGACTCCTCCATTGGATCAGTTTCGGCCGGGCTTGAGGAGAGAGCGTCCTGCATGGAAGAGAGAATCCGAAGAAAGAGCTCCACTTTGGTGTCTGTATCTTGTAGGTGATAGTGTAGGTCCCCCACCCCCTGGCAGATACCAAAAACTAGATCGTAAAGGGCAGCCAGGCTATCTCGAAACTGTGCAGCATTGAAGCAGTCATTGAATTGTTGTCCAGCCCCCCTAGATGCATGGTGAGGATAAGGTTCGCAACCCAGATTCCACAGAGGGTCGAGGACGAGCGTGGGGGCAGTGGGACTCACTGGAGGGTTGAGAAGGTGCCGCAAGGGTGAGCTTGGCGACCTGGGCACCATTGCCATGCAATTGAACTGCGAGTTCATCTGGCCGTGAGAGGAAGCCGAGAAGAGCTCATATTGGAGGCGGGGGGAGGAGCAAATGGAGGGCGAGTCGGAAGGGGAGACTGAGGGCCGACGAGGCTTCCAAGGAGAGCCCCTCCTCGGTCTTCCCCTTGGACGAGTCATGGGTTGGCTAGTGCGACTGGCTGAGGTAGTCAAGAGCACCCGGTGAAGGTGAATGGCCATGGAGTAAGCCGGGACGATATTGAACCAGAGTGTCCGAGCAGGGTCAAGCCATTGCAGCGACAGAGCGAGCTCTGCGGGAATCAAACGGAGGCGAATGACCAGCATTATGAACCACAACATACCAAAGCGCCAAACGGGAGAGAGGCCTGCGTAAATGCCCCTTCGCATCACAATTAATTCCATTTAATCGTCGAGGAGGGTGGCGGGCTGTGGCACGATCCCATCACGTGGCTCCGTGCCCTGGTGGTTGCTGCCTACTCCCGCCCTCTGCCACGTTGAGCGCACTAACACCCCATCCGGGGATAATTTTGTTGGTTTTAATTCAACTAAAAGACAACAATTTTATTCCTATGTTGCTCATGCTGATGAATTAAGTCAATTATGGCATGCAATATTAGGTCAGTTGAATTATGGTAAAATGAAATTGTTATCTAAAATGGTACATGGCTTGCCTAATATTTCGTCTACTAAAAGTGTTTCTGAAGGATGTGTGCTTGGTAAACATCATAGAGAAATGATTGAAAAAGGTAAAGCTTGGTGTGCTAAAGAAACCATACAATTAATTCATAGTGATATTTGTGGTCCTCTTGAAACTCCTTCTCTATCTCATGCAGTTTATTTTCTTACTTTTGTTGATGGCTTTGATAGAAAATCATGGGTTTATTTTTTGAAACATAAAAGTGAAACCTTTGCTAAATTTCAAGAATTTAGATCTTTTGTTGAAAAATAATCTGATAAAAGTATTAAAACCTTGAGATTAGATAATGGGGGGGAATTCATTAATAAATGATTTGAAGCATATTTGTCTAAGCATGGAATTCAACATCAAAAGATTGTTCCTTATACACCTCAACAAAATGGGGTTGCTGAAAGAAAAAATAGCACTTTGGTTGAAATGGCTAGATGTATGCTATATTCTAAAGGATTACATAAAAAATTTGGGTTGAAGCCATTTGTTTTTCTAACTTTATTTTAAACAGAGTTCCTATAAAAGTAGTCATGCATGTTACCCTTGAGGAAGAATGGACTGGAAGAAAACATGATATAAGTAACTTTAATATATTTGGCAGTGAATGTTGAGCTCATATTCCTGATGAAAAATGGAAAAAGTTAGAACCCAAGTCTCATAAATGTATTTTCATTGGTTATGCTGAGGATTCCAAAGCTTACAGGTTGTTTGACCCTTCTACCCAAATTGTCCTTATTCAACGAGATGTTCACTTCAATGAAGTCTCTCCACCACATAAGTCTGTTGAACATCATGTTACCTTGAATGTGCCATTCTCTCTTGTTACACCTATATTTGTCAGCTCTTCTTCCATCTCTGTGCCTACTGTTGATTTGAGTTCACCCTCTTTTTCAAGTATTCCACCTGAATGTCACAAAGTACCTGAAGTAACTTATGTTGCTTCTCATCTTTCTGTTTGGGCACATAAAACTCTTGAATTCGTAGGTAGTGAGATCGACCATCCTTCTGATACTTGTAGAACTAGATCTAACTTTTCTCTTATGACTAAAGTATTAGCCACATATGATCCTACTACTTATGCTTAAGATAAGGGTTGTTGGGCCCTTCGTTTTGATGAATAGAAGTTGTGCACATCATATTTCAGCTTTATTTTGGTAAACAAAAGTTGCACAGGATGCTGAGGAGCTGGACAACGGACTAGGGAAATAAATAGAAAGTAGTTGGAAGGACAATGCAACATCAATTATGAGGAAATAAGTTGCAATGATATCAAGAAGAAGAGAGAATTATCAGGTTCTCATCCAACGAACTAAAATATCGGATTATATATATGATATTGATATGATTGAAAAAGGGTTGTTGGCTTGAGTGTTGTTTTGTTAGTATTGTTGTTATGACAAGAGTCATTGTTGTAATGGTCCATACTGTTAGCATAGATGAGTCTGAAGATCTGGGTAAGAACCAAACCATCAATGTATCATAGTTTTGTATTAGTCTAGATGTAGAGGAGCAAGAGACTGTAACCTTGTCTCATACCTGATGAAGAGCATCCTTTGATTACTTGTGTATGGGAACCAAGTTGTAAGAAGAGATTGATATGTTAATATAATTGGATGGCCAAATTTTGGATATATCTTGTGTACTTGGTCCTCTGAATGTATTGAATATTTCTATGTATTATCTTTTATGTTTGATATACTTAAATTTCTTCATTATGAATGGTGACGCAACCCTATTTTCTTTATTCTTAGTTAGGAAATGTTTAGAACTGCTACAGGTTTAATATATCTTTCGCAAGACTAATTTGAATCTTGATCACTCCGAGATATGTCTAAGTATTCTCCTTAACCTTCCCTCTCTTTCTTGTCTCGGTTTCACTTCGGGTGAGACATCGTCCGACTCGGGAAGATGAAAATTCCAACGCTCTAGACTACTTCGATACCTTTTAAGAGGACCCTGGTCTGAACAATTTTACGCCAACAAAATGTTTCCATTGTCGAGACCCTGTGCTTTAAAAGAGAACCTATGAGGAGAATGCTTTCATGGATTTATAGATATGAGATTCGAAAATGGTAGGAACAAAATTGTGATGCATTTATATGGAAGGAAGTAAAGTTGCGAGGTAAAAGTGAGAAGTATACAAGAGATTCTGTCTTTTATTCAGAAAGATCGAGTGACCAATATGAGATTTTTTGGGTAAAATTATCGGAATAACTATTCCATTGGATAGATCGGCTCCAAGAAGCTCCAAACTTCCAAGAACGCATCAAGAAGATGTGTACTTGGGATACAGAGAAGATCACAACACTTCATCAGTTGGATCACCAGATCATGCGAACAATCGATTTTGGGTTAATGTGACTCTAGAGGGATACAACATTGAATTCACAGCTGAGAATCACCAATATTTTTCACGGGTGGAAGACATTTTCAAGAAAGGTGCATGTGAAAGATTGTTGAGGGAAATTCCATCGTGGATCAGAGAATTCTTGATGGAGGAGGGGATGATAACTATTCCCTCACCTAAGATGGCAGCCTAAACACCTATGCTTTAGGTAGGGTGATTTTGGGGTAAGGATCATGACATGAGAAGGGGAAAGGGTTCTTTGATAGATGGGGGAAGATCAAGAAACAAATGCAAGAAATGAGAGAGCCTTAAGGAGAGTCGCCATTATTGAGAATTGGTGGCTTGAAAAGGTAACGAAAGAAACGAAGTAGTATGAGGTGTTGTGGAAAGAAATTGGATAAAGAGGAACAAATTAAAGAAAGAAGGAAGAGTTGAGGAAGGTAAAAAGACAGGAAAGACTGGCCAGTCTAAGATTACAAAAGAGAGAAGTGCATAAAGGAAGGAGTCCCTAGATGGGTGGACAAGAAGAGGAGTGTGCAGAAGCAAGGGAAGACGAAGCAGGTCTGGACCTTGCAGGTGATCAAGAATATTCAACCCCGATATCAGGAATCATCAAGAATCAGGCAGAAAAGACTACTCTAGAGGAAGAAAATGAAAACCCTCAAATCAAATAAACCCACCTAGAAGTCAATGGAACCAACCCTGAATCACCCATCTCATAGGTGTCATATATACCCGTGGTAAATTCTATGCTGCCTACGTATGTTATTTCTATTCCATCGCATCTAGTTAGTCAGAATTAGTCTGTAAGTGTAAACGATGGGAGGATATCGGGATCCACAGGGATATTGCAACCAAGACCGTTAGGTTTCATTCTAATACGAGTAGTGAGACCCACAATGGTTGGAAATATGGGAGGATAAATCAACCAATACCCATAATTTTGGGGTAAAGGGGACGAGGATGTAGAGAAACATTGGTTCTTATGTGAGGCCATCTGGAGATCTAGAGGGACTCTCGATGCAAACGAGTTAGTATAGTTTCATACTACCTTGAGGGGTCATGCTCTCAAATGGTACATGAAGGATATTGAAGCAAGGGTGAAAGGACAAGTGTTCACCCTTGGCCAAGTGCGTTTCAAGTTCATTGTCAAGTTCAAAATACCTCATTCATAGAAACATGCTCTCTTTGATTTGCAAGAGATTCAGAAAAGGGAAGGAGAATCTGCGTGGGAGTACAACCAGAAATTTAAAGATGTTATTGGGAGGCTAGCACATCCAATTCATGAATATCACCAGAGGGAATGGTACATCCAAAGATTACTACCTCCGACGAGAATTCCTTTAACGCAACAATGAATATCCACCTTAACAGACACCTTGGAAAAATCGATGAAGATAGAAGCCATGATAGGTTATCCAAGGAGTCCGAGGATGACCAAGCCTCTACTAGGTGCAAATTTGTCGCAACTCCAGGGACAAATATCGGTGCTAACGGAAAATATTCAAGAATTAACCAGACCAAGACCAAGACGACCTCAGGTTTGGTGCACAAGATTCTACATAGAAGGGAATTAGGAAAATGAATGTCCTCACATGAGGGGAATGGGACCTCCTCACAATCCGATGGGACCCTCTCTAGGACCAATGGGAGGAGTTTTGCAAGTATCCATGACACCACCATTCCACACACCGGGGCTATACAATACCTTCCCCGACGCTCAAGCATATCAGACAACTGAGTATTGTGATATTTGTTGGGCACATGGCCATGCGCCACGACAATGTCCTATTATGAATAAGTACATGAATGTTCCCAATACAATACATTATGAGTTCTGTGCATCTATGAACCATGCTACAAATCAATGTAGAGCATTGGACGTGCTTGCAGACAGACTAGACCGTACATCATTCAGAATAAATGAACCCCCTAAGGACTTGGAAGAGGTCAAGGAGGTGGGGCTGGAGGTGGATTCAGAGGAGGGATAAATGGAGGTAGAGGTCCGAGTCAATAGTAAAAATGCAATGAATATTCATCATTTGGCTAGAGACTACCCTCACCAGAGACGACCATGGTGCTCTCACTACATGAATAATGGGCACACAACTGAAGACTACCCAAAACTAATCGTGAAATGGGAAGATCGGGTTTGTCAAAGAGGAGATAATATCATAAGCTCATAATTAAAAAGGAGAATTGAGGGACAACTACCTAACATTAAGATCATTACTAGCGAAGGAGCAAAAACTGGGGCAGATGTAGACAGTCAGCCCAAGATTTAGAAATTTGTTCCCAAAGATGACAAGTATGAGCCTGTGAAACACAAGTTGTTTTTAAAAAATGCAATAGAAATATTTAAGAGCATTACCAATTTAGAAATAATGTTGAATCCCTCTGAAGTCACCTCTCAACCTAACCTTGCGCAAGCCCCTACCTCACCACCAACACCTAGAAATTGTGCAATTCCAAGGATAATCTCTGAGCAGTATCAAAGTGTAATCAATCTCTTGCTTCAATTATTCTTTGATATCCTAGGGGATGTCCAACTTACGGAGAAGTTGCGCAACACCCTGTACCTGATACTGAGAAATGACGGAACCCTAAAATCCATAATAAGGACCAACCTCCTCGAGAATAATACACAGAGAATAAAAAGAAGAAAGGTGCAAACAAGAAAATAATTTAGGTTAGAATCCCAACTCGATGATTTTGAAATCAAAGATGCCATGCTATATTTGGGATCCAATGTCAACATCCTACCCAAAAAGACCTGGGAATATTTGGGAAAACCTCAGTTAGTATATTCCCCCATCCATTTGAGAATGGAAACCAATATTGCATTTTCCTAGTAGGAAGGATGGAAAATGTGGAAACAGATGTTGTGGGAGTTAAGATCACAACCAATTTTGAGGTAATTGAAATCATGGGAGATAAGGATCCCTACCCTTCTTTGCTCAGAATTGATTGGGAATACAAAAATTATGCTATCATTGATCTAAAGAGGGACACCATGACGTTAGAAGCTGATGGGATAAAGTAGTTTAGCCCTTAGATCCATGTTTAGAACCTAGATATATTGAACTAGTGGACCATAATATGGAGTCAGATGCTCTTGAATAATTATACACCATAACAACAGGAATGAGACCAGATTACATAAATCCCATTGCAGATGGACCAGTAAGTTGGAGAAGCATACATTCTGCTGACGAGGATTCAAAAGTAGCGTTTGACAGTTGGCAGCAAGGTTCATATGAGTGATTCTAAAGACGATGCACAACTGTCAGGGAAACATGATGGATAGGACTGAGGTAAAAAAACAACTGACATATGATGGTACCTCAGAGGTACACCGTTTTCTTGCCAACATGGCAGAGAAAATAATGACGAATCAAAGGATCTTCGTTCTTGACTTAACCTTGCAAGATACCCCCGCTAGATGGTGGGCCACCCAAAAAGCCTCGATTATGGAATCGGAAGATGCAAAACAAGCCATCCGATGTTGATTCCAAAGGAGGGATCAACTGAAAAAAGAAATGAATATATATTTTCAATATGCACAACTTTTTGATATACGGTCTGACCCTAAAGTGCATATTGAGCATTGCTTAAAGTAGTGGATAGTTGCGAAAGTACCCTCTCACCTATGGGTTAAGGTATTTCTCCATTCGTTGGGTCCAATCCCAAAAGCCTGGTATATACATGAGGATATCATAAGACAAACAAGTTGTTGGCAAACCTTACAAGACCAATTTTGCAAGGACTTCTCCTTTACAAGTAAGTACCCTGAGCTCAACACAATCCTTCAAAGAACCAGGGAAATGCTTTTTACTGACATTTGCAAGAAGAGATCAAGTCTAGTAGTATGTGCTGACAATGGTCATTTGCTTCAGTTTAGTCTGAGCCTTGAAATTGATAAGATAGTTGTACCTTGCTGTAAAGTTGAGAAAGACCTGGAAAAAACCGATGACTTAGAAGATCTTAGAAACTTAAACATTAAAGAAATAGAAGGCAGTAGAGGGATTCATGATACTATACCTAGTCACACCTGTAGCTCCTATAACCATCCACTGAAGTTGTGGAAAGTTAATATAGGGAGTGTAGAGAATCCTAAGATAACTTCTATAGAAGAATACTGGAATGAGAAAACTATGAATGAAGTACATATCTTGTTGCAAGAGTATGAGGACTTGTTTTCGAAAACGTTCTCAGAGCCGAAAGGTATAAAAGGATCCATGGGAGAAATGAAAATTGAGTTGAAACCCGTCTCAATACCTGTGAAACACAGACCATACTGACTTAATCTTAGAATAAAAGAGAAGGTCAAGAAAGAAGTGGACAAAATTCTTGCGGTAGGACTCATTTTCCCAATTGAAGAAGCAGAGTGGATTATCCCCATAGTTATCCAGAGTAAGAAAGGTACAATAGATATTTGGGTATGTGTGGACTACAAAAGTCTGAATTATGCATGTGTGCATGATCCGTTTCCAACACCTTTTAGTGACAAAGTCTTAGATCAGGTTGCGGGAAAAGAATCTTATTCATTTACAGATGGATTTTCAGGATATCATCAAGTTAGAATTGCAGAGGAAGACAAGAAGAATACCATTTTCATAACAGAATGGGGATCATTCAAATACAATGTAATTCCCTTTGGGTTAAAAAATGCCCCTAAACTTATTTCTCAGATTGTGATAACAACATTTCGAGAGTTTATCCACAAGTTGGTAGAAGTCTACATGGATGATTGGACGGTATGAATCCTGTTAAAATACCATGTCGAGATACTTTGGTTAATGTTTGATAGATGTCGCGAAATTCAGATATCTCTGAATCTAAGGAAGTGCATTTTCTGTTTACCACATGGCAACCTGTTAGGCCATATTGTATGTAGAGAAAGAGTCTTTCTAGACCCAGCTAAAGTTGCGGTTATTATAAACATGCCGCCACCTACAAGTGCTAAACTGTTGCGCTCTACACTAGGATATACAAGATATTACCGCAGGTTCATCAGAAGATATACAACTATCATTACACCTCTAGAAAAATTGCTGAAGAAGTCTGAATTATTTCAGTGGACACCAAAATGTTACAAACATTTGAAATTGCTAAAGAAAAATTAAGTACTGCACCTATATTGATATTTCCAAATTGGGAAATTGAATTCCATGTACATGTGGATGCATCAGGCATTTCCCTGGGAGCCATTTTAACACAACTAGGGGAAGGGAATGTGGACCACACTATCTACTTTGCCAACAGAAAACTTCCGCAAGCTGAGCGCAACTACACAACCACCGAAAGGGAAGGTCTAGCTATGATTTATTCATTACAAAAGTTTAGACATTACTTGTTAGGCTCTCATTTCAAGTTTTTTACTGACCATTCTGCATTGAAGTACCTAGTCAATAAACCAGTACTTGAAGGACGAATTTGCAGGTGGCTACTGCTTTTTCAAGATATTTTGTTTGAAGTAATTTTCAAACTAAGAAGATGCAATGTAGGTCTGGATCACCTTTCCAGGATGGATTCAGGGGAAAGTGGTGGAGTAGTGGATGATCAGCTCCTAGATGCGGACATGTTTCATATTGAGGCCATCCCAAAGTATCTCGAAGACATTGATGTCTTCCTCAGTACATGGACTTGCCCAAAAACTTAATCTGCAACCCAAAAGTGACACTTGGTGGTTCATGCATCAAAATATCAATTTATTTAAGGACAACTTTACAAATTGGGACTAGACAACATCCTTAGGAGATGTGTCTTGAACCACAAAAGGCAAGATATCTCGTGGGAATTCCATAGTGGAGTTGCGGGAGGACATGTTAGAGATAAAGCTACAACACAAAAGGTACTTCAAGCAAGATTATGGTGGGCTACGTTATTTAAAGATGCTAAGGAGTATGCTATATCTTACGACATTTGCCGGAGGATAGGAAAGTCATCATGTAGAAATGAACTACCCCTTCAGCCAATTAGAGCACTTCAAGCATTTGAGAAGTGGGTTGTCGATTTTATTGGACCAATCCACCCCCCAACTAAGCACTCAAAGGCGAGATACATCACTACCGCAACTGATTACCTCACAAGATGGGCCAAAGCAGAGGCAGTTCAATATTGTTTGACAGATACAATTGTTCGATTTATCTTCGAGAACGTCATCACTTGGTTTGGATGTCCGAGAAGTTTGACCAGTGATCAAGTTAGTCACTTTTTCAACAGCACAATCACAACATTGACAACATAATTCTTTATACAACACCATAAGATCAGTCCCTACCATCCACAAGATAATGGCACAATGGAGGCATTCAATAAAATCCTGGAGAGGACCGACGAAAGTATGTTGCACAAACAGGGAAGATTGTGATGATAGAGTTCCAAGTGTCTTGTGGGCTTACAGGACTATCACAAAGAATCTACATAGGTATACTCCATTTCAATTGGTTTATGGGAAATAAGTTGTTGTAGCTACAGAATTTATTACCCATAGTCTCTATATAGCACAAGCTACACACATGATAGATGATGAATCAGTTGTGCAAAGGATTGCAGACTTACAAGAACTTGAGGAAGCAAGATTTTTAGCAGATTTTCATCAGACAATTGAGAAAGCTAGACAAAAGAATTGGCAGGACATGAACATTAAGTCCAAAAGATTTATGCAAGTGTATAAGGTACTACTCTACGACAGTCGATATCAGAAACATCTAGGCAAGTTGCGCATGCATTGGTTGGGTCCATTCATAGTTGCGAAAATCTGACATTCTGGTGCAGTCAAACTAGTGCAACTGGATGGTATCCTTCAACCAAGATGGGTGAATGGAGCTCGCCTAAAACCTTATATTTCTCACGATTGAGCCAAAGGACTTTTTCTCCAGTCCAAAGGAGCATGTATAGTAGTTAGATTTTGATTTCCCGTAATTTCTTTAATTCAGTTAATAACATCGGAGTGTGCATTGTTGCGCCACAAAACATACTCTTTATTTTTTAGTCTAAGTGTTTCTTTCATGCATAACTGCTTATGGAGTCGCACACGATCCAAAGAGCCACCATTACATTAAAGGAAGTCATTAAATATGATGGGGAATTCATTGTGGTCGGAGGGGGGGAGAATCTGAACTATATCATAGCCCATGTGCAACACGCATAATGTCCAGTCATGCACTTTATGGTAGCTACAGTAACTCGTCATACCTTTCCGTTAAGACACAAAGGAACGATACATGTAGATGTTATCGGTATCCCCGCCAGGATCCTAAACCATTAAAATGATAAGCCCTCAGTTCGACCACATCTCTGTCAGCTATTTCATTAATGACTAGGATCACCCTGTATATCTTACCCCATTATCAATCCCGTCGGACACCTCAGCCTGAGATTGCATTTGTGATTTCATAATGAATGTCCTTAGGAGTAATTATAGAGCTATTCATCTATCCAGCGTATAATATTTTGCGACTTCACGATTGAGACTCATTGTTTTCATCAGTTATCCTTTGTCTTGCACTATCTGTATTCTCGTCTAGTTTGTGATATCTCCCGCTCCCTAGTCATGACCCCGAGCCCCTACCCAGTTTGTCTATTTTTCTAAGAAATCTAGAGCTAAAATTACAAGAGCAACAGGAGGCTAGATTTCAACTCCAAAAGAGGCAATTCCAGACGAGTCGTGTGATCCCCGAGTTGAGATCATGGGAGATGTCAAGGGAAAGGCCGAGTAGGTAAAAATCCTCGACCTCGACCTCACAAACCAAGTATTATTCCTATAGATGAATATCAGTGTATTCTGGGACTTGGCTCTCGATGCAGTAGGAGGCATGCAGTTTGTGTCAAATCTAGAGTTCATCAACCTATTCAATTCAACCATCATGAACCTCATGGATCTACTGGTTTTTGGAACCACTAGTGAGGTTGCACAGTGCACCAAGTTTTTGATCAATTGGGTGCATGAAAGGATCTTATAACTCGACAAGAGATATTTGATTCATGTTGAGGATATCCACCAGCTCACCAGACAATCCATTAAGGGTGAGGATGTCTCAAAAGGTTTCCAAGGGCCAACCAAGCACAAAAAGAATAAGGGAAAAGTCGGTATGTACGAGAAATTCCATACACAGAGAGGTGGACAGACAACCAAAATCGACCCAATCCTACCAGAGATGGTCCATACAACCTGCTATGTGATCGCTAACAAGGTTATGCACTCTTACTACAAGGGAAAATTCACCTTAGATTCCCTTTGGGTAGCATATTTCTGTGTCAATGGAGTTGTGTTCAACTGGTGCAACTACCTACTAGAGGAACTCCTGGTTGCATGTGAGGAGTCTTAGGAGAAAGGGGGACCATTTACATACAACTACCAGTTAGTCACGTTCTCTATGTGGAAATGGATGTCACCCACAGGAAGAAAATTTCCACCTGCATACAAGGGTCACCTAGCCAAGATGTTTGAGCCCTGGAACATATGGTCGGACTCAGAGGAGTTCAACAATGCAATGTTTCTGAAGTGGTACAACCAACTTATCGACGCAACTTAGCGGTTGCGCATACCACAAGAATTGTTGAACCTCAACACCTGAAATATTGCATTCGGACTAAATCGACACTACACATTTGTTTGGCTGACACATGTGAAGCCTGAGGAATTCCACACGAGGTTGTTACCCTTCTATCTGGATGAGGAAGCCTTTGCCAAGGAATTCATGTCATGGCTAGGTGTTAAGTGCAACCCACACAAGTCTGGTATGCATTACCTCTTGCCACCAGAGCTCCTGAAGAAAAGAGGGAAGGAAGAAGGATTAGGGCCAAGTTCTACCCCAACAACAAAGAATTCGAAGGTCCAAATGCCGACAGACTCAGAGGAAGAAGAGGATGCAGAACCTCTGGAGCAGAAGAAGAAATTGCCTACATTTCCACAGCTCCCATAACAGGTCACGTTATCAGACATATATGTGAATGAGATTCTTATTGCTTCCTTCATAGGGGATCCCTCAATCAATAAACCCCGAACATGTATTTCTCCTATGAAGGTATTGAACCCACATCCAATACCCTCAGTTGTACCTCTTACTAGAACAACCTCTCGAGCCGCCAAGAATGTGATTAACATCACATATGATCCCAATCATACACCACTACCTACACAACCATCATCACCAAAAAATCCCCATTGCCACCTCAAGACACCACTATTCCATCCCAACCCACTTTGCCTTAGCCGATGTAGCTAGATCTCCCCAACCCATCTAAGCATGTACTAGAACATACTACCTTGACCACTGAAACCTTGATCTAGTAAATCGCTCTATCAGTACCCGTTTTGGGAACTTTGCCTTTAGCAGAGAGTCATGAACAAGAAATTCCACTACTTATTCCAATACTGCAAGTTCCAGGCACCTAGAGTCCTCTCTCAATAGTCAATGTTGAGACTCCCATCATCAAAACTGAGAATCCATAAGTTTCATTACAAACAAGGGAAAGAGCACAGATAGTTCCGAAAGAAACCCAAACCACATCAGGGCAGAGCGAAGCATCCCTAAAAGAAAAAATGGAGCTAGTATTCTAGGATCCACAGTGATGCACGAAACTGTTGCATCTCTACCTTGCCAATAAAAAAGTTTTCCCTCTACTTCCAACATCTTTGAAGACTAGACTTGCACATCAACTGCAAGGTCCATCCCCAAGGGAAGAAGAGGTCGAGACACCATCCAAAAATTTGATGGCTAGTGGAATTTCAGTACAGGTCTGATTACCCCTGGATGCCACTACTTCATCAGGCGACCTCGCTTAGTTTCCGACAACGCAACTAGTGGGCATAATCAGAGCCTCGAATGAATAATTGGAGCAGAGGATCCACCAGGTTGAACGAGAAGCCGAGTTATGGAAACAAGAAAGACTCCTTGCGAAAGCATAACGAACTCAGGAGGAATATTCAAAGATTAAGGAAGAACATAAGGTAGAAAATGTAAACGACAAACTTACAGAGGCCTGGACAATGGTCAGAAAGACAACGCCTCGACAGCCATAATCCAACACAACAAGCGAGCACACAGAGCAGATTGAATTAATCCAGGTATCCTGGTCAGAGCCAACATAAAGAGCAGAAAATATCGAAGCACATTTGTGGAATAGTAAGCGAGAAGATGAACTACAACCCAGGAAGATGCAAGAGAAAATGGAGAAAATTGTTATGGAAGGAAAAAATGCAAGAGAAACCTTGCATAAAAGGATTGCATAATGCACAAAAATATTCAGAGAGGTTAGTGATTGGGTAGAAATCATTTCAAGGCACAAACAAACATTGGAGGACTTGTGCATGAAGATCCAATCACTCAACGATGAAGCAACCAACACCTCGGATCTGCTGGAACAACAACATAAATTTGACAAGATCCAGCAGGCGGAAAATGATCTCAATGCATTGTATGAAGCTCAAAATATGGCTAAGAAAGACCTACAAGATTTTTGACCTATAGTCCAAACAACTTATCTATAGATGCATCAAGTAGACACCATACATGATTCAGAATGGAATTCCTTAGTTGCGTCCAAGACAAAAGAATGAATCACAAACGCCACCCAACAGTTTCTTGCTAAAGCCTCGGTACTTTCTAGAAAGTGGCAGGACAAAGTGGACAACTTTCAAGAAGTCAAAAAAAGAGCCCCAAAACTCATACCTGAGTTGGGCCCTTCATTTGAAGAAGATAAAGAAGAAACATTCCAAGATGGAAATGTAAGCAACTTGGAACTAGAAGGAAAGGAAGAACAACAATCCAACCCAGAGACCATGGAACACCTGAAGACTTGACTCGAGGCGAGTCAAGGATTGTGGTCGGAGCCTGTGGGCCTAGAGCCCATTGGGCCCTTCATTTTGATGAATAGAAGTTTCACACGTCATATTGAAGCTTCATTTTGGTAAACAGAAGTTGTGCAAGCTGCTGAGGAGCTGGACAACAGACTAAGGAAAGAAACAAAAAGTGGTTGGAAGGATGTTGCAACATCAATTTTGAGGAAATAAGTTGCAACAAGATGAAGAAGAAGAGAGAATTCTCGGGTTCTCAACCAACGAACTAAACGATCAGATTATATATATGATATTGATATGATTGAAAAAGGGTTGTTGGCTTGAGTGTTGTTATTGTTAGTATTGTTGTTATGACAAGAGTCACTGTTGTAATGGTCCATACTGTTAGCATAGATGAGTCTTGAGATCTGGGTAAGAACCAGACCATCAATGTATCAACGTTTTGTATCAGTCTAGATGTAGAGGAGCAAGAGACTGTAACCTTGTCTCATACCTGATGAGGAGCATCCCATGATTACTTGTGTATGGGAACATAGATGTAAGAAGAACCTGATATGTTAATATAATTGGAGGCCCAAATTTTGGATATATCTTGTGTACTTGGTCCTCTGAATGTATTGAATGTTTCTCTGTATTATATTTTATGTCTGATATGCTTAAATTACTTCATTATGAATGGTGATGCAACTTTATTTTGTTTATTCTTAGTTAGGAAATGTTCAGAACTACTACATGTTTAATCTATCTTGCGCAAGACTAATATGAATCTTAATCACTCCGAGATCTGTCTACGTATTCTCCTTACACTTCTCTCTCTTTCTTGTCTCGGTTGCGCTTCGGGTGAGAACTCTTCCCTCCCAGGAAGATGAAAATTCCAATGCTCTAGACTACTTCGGTACCTTTTGTTGGTAACTATAAGAGGACCCTGGTCTGAACACTTTTACGCCAACTTCTATTCATCAAAACGAAGGTCCCAACAAGGTTCACCCTCATTGGGAACAAGCTATGACTATTGAGTATGAATCTCTAATAAAGAAAAATACATGGAATATTGTTCCCCTTCCTCCGAGAAATAAGTTAATTGGTTTTAAATGGATATATAAAACAAAGTTTACTGCAAAAGGTCAAATTGAAAAATATAAAGCAAGTTTAGTTATGATGAAATGAATACAATCAGAACCATTTTATCTCTTGCTGCATCTTATAAATGGGAAATACACCAAATGGATGTTAAAATTTATTTTTAAATGGTGATCTTAATGAATACATTTATATGCAACAACCCCCTGTATTTTTTAGTGCTAAAAATTCTAACTTAGTATGTAAATTACACAAGTCTTTGTATGGTCTCAAGCAGGCACCGAGGGCTTGGTATGATAAAATTGATGCCTATTTCTTGAAGAATGGTTTCAAGCGATGTATATATGATCCAAATATGTATGTCAAGGACTTTGGTGATCGTGTCCTCATTATTGTCTTATATGTGGATGATCTTATTATCATTGGAAGCCAACTTGTTTTAATTCAAAATATGAAAAGTGATCTTCAAAACGAGTTTGAGATGACAGATCTTGGCATCTTGCACTATTTCCTGGGTCTTTAGATATGGCATATGGTCAATGGTATTTTTCTCTCTCATCCAAAGTATGCAACAAATTTATTGACTCGTTTCCATATGAGTGATTGTAATCCCTCTCCCACACCATTTCAGTTTGGTGTTAAGTTAACTATGGAATGCACTACTCCTCTTGTTGATGCTACATTGTACCATCAATTTGTGACAAGTTTGTTATATTTGAAACACAACATACCCGACATATATTTTGTCATCAATATGGTTTTTAGGTTCATGCAAAAGCCTCATGAAACTCATTGGCAGGAAACCAAGAGAATTCTACGATACTTAAAAGGGACAGTGAGTTATGGTGTATTTTATTTGAGCAGTGCTACAATTTTACTTCTTGGTTATACTGATTCTGATTGGGCAGGTGATAGTTTAGATAGACGATTTAGTGCACCTTATCTATTTCAATGTGGTTTAGGTCCAATTTCTTGGTCTAGTAAGAAGGTGAAGACTTTGGCATTATCTTCTTGTGAAGCAGAGTACAAAGCAACCAAAGAAGAAGCTGAAGAAGCAATATCGTTATGCCATTTTCTTATAGATCTTAGATTGATTCAAAAATATGCCATAGAGTTGATATGTAACAATCAAGGTGAAATACAACTTGATTATAATAAGATATGTCACTCCGAGATAAGACATATTGATATTGATGCACATTATATTTGAGATCTAGTTGCAAATGGTACTATCTCTATGACATATTTTCCTACTGAGCAACAAGCAGTCAATATCTTCACCAAATCCATGACAGAGGAAAAGTTTGTACGTATTCACTCTTTGTTGGGGAAGAGGTAAGTTGTTATCAAGGGGGGGCATTCGTAATGAATCCTTCCTCCATTAGTGTGGGATTTTCTACCGACCATTATTAAGGGGGAGTGTTGGAAGTTGTCATCAAGGGGGAGCATTAGTAATGACTCATTCCTCCATTAGTGTGGCATTTTCTCCTAGCCATTATTAAGGGGGATTGTTGGAATATATTGTATTCGTTGGAAGGTAACAATGTTTTTTTATTATGTCGGAATTTTTCCACAATCTTATGTAAAAGAGTATGAAACAAATATCACATATTTATTATGGAATAATTTACTCTTGGTAGGAACATTATATAAAAAGATGATAAAAAGGAGAATTATATTATCCCACATGCAATATGTGAGAGTAATTCCTCCATATCTCTTGGTATATAATAATTCCAAGAGTTCCTCTTAAGGCATAATATGTGATCATCATCTTGTGCTCTCAAACATTCTTCTATATTTGTATGGGGTAATTATGGAGTTTCTCTCTTCTAAGATTGAAGGAGATTTCTGGAGATAATAGAAGACAAACTTCCTGTGGACGTAGCCCAATTGGGTGAACCACATATATCTGGTGTATTATTTTTCCTTTTCTCTTTCTATTCTTATTATGTTTGATATGTTGTTGGATTCATAGATAGGAGGTTACTTTAGTTATCTTTCTATTCCTGTGATTTATCACAACAACAACCAATCCTGAAGATGGAAATCAATGATAGTTGTGTTTGTTCCCAACATGTGGTAGAGAGTGGTGAAGTAAGGATCTCTCTCGTAGAGTCGGGGCCATCCAGAGGTATCATGTTCATAAGAGTGTAGCACCATGGTTAGTGATGCAACTAGAGGTCGATTGAGGAATTCAGTGATGCGGTTGGTGCTCCCTGTCTTATACTTGATGTTGAGATGGAATTGCTGCAAGTATGTAGACCACTTCTGATGTAGGTCATTCTACAGTTTACCTTATGTCTGCATGAACTGTAGAGGCTTATGATCAGTGTGGATGATTTTCTCCTTGCCTAGAATGTAATTCCTCCACTTGCGACATGCTTGTACAATGGAGTACATTCATTTGTCATAAGTGGGGTACTTACAAATAATATCTAATAATGTCTCAGTATGATAGGCCACGGGATGTCCATGCTAAGTGAGAACTGTACCCACAACATAGTATGAAGAATATATCTCAATATCAAAGGGTTTCCATAGGTCGGGTGATGAGAGCACCAGGGATAAGCACATGCGTTGCTTCAAATCATCGTACGCTTTTTATTGTGAATATCCCCACACAAATGTTTCCTTTCCACCACCCCTGGTCACTTGGCTAAGGGCCCATGCAATGTGGGATAATTCCTACAAAATCCTACTTTAGAAATTAGCAAGGTCTAAGAAGCTCTAAAGATTAGTTAGTGTGGTAGGGGTTGGCCAATAACATATGACCTAGATCTTGTCTAGATCGACAAGAACCCCATGCTCATCAACAATGTAGCCTAGGTATTGGACCTTGTTCATGCCGAATGCAAATTTTTCCAAATTTTCATATAGCTTGTGTTGCTGCAGAGTGTGTAGAACCTATTGAATATGTTGCAAGTGCTCTGCCCACATTTTGTTGAAGATGAGGTTTTCATCCAAATACACCACCATAAAAGAATTGGTGAAATTATACAATATATCATCAATCATCCTCATGAAAGTTGTTGGGGCATTTATCAAGCCAAATGACATGACCAACCATTCAAAAAGACCTTCTTTGGACTTGAATTCAATCTTCCATATATCAGTCTTCTCTATTGGGACCTAATGGTCGCTGGACTTCAGATCAATATTGTGGAAGTATTTGGTCCCCTTGAGTTGGTTAAGGAGGTCATCAATTCGGGGAATTGGGTACCAGTTCCTGACTGTGATTTTATTTAGGGCTCGATAATCAATGCATAGTCACAAGGTCCCATATTTCTTTTGTACAAACACGATTTGTATTCCACAAGGTGATGAGCTTGGTTAGATGTGCCCCTTTTCGAGCATCTCTTGGATCTGGCACTTGATTTCCTCGATAGACTATCCCATTGGATAACAGTGCACTGTGGGTCAGATCAATTGAGTGCTTGACCTAATAATGTAGAGATACCCTAGTGGGTGAGGAAAATATGTATTTTAATTCTTCCATGACCTTATCCACTTGCTTCTGATGCATGGAGAGACCTGTCATGGAGGCCATGAATGTGGATGCAACCTTCCACTCACTTTGAGTGCAAATAAGAAAGAAAACAAAATTTTCGGCATGAGAGATGAACTTCCTGCATTGCTTGGCAGAGATCAAGGAAATGGCAGTAGATGGGACTACCTCAGGTATCCTATACAATTTTCTGTCCAAAGTAATAATAAAACTATGAGGCCCAGACTCATATACATCATGATGTTTCCATAAATAAGGTTGGCCTAAAATAACATCACAAACTTCAAGGGGGGTGACATCAAACAATACCTAATCTTTGAAGGGTTTGATGTTGTAGGCCAGGAAACACTGTTGGCTGATGTGAAGATCGCTCCCTTGGAAGAGCCATCCAATGGTGTACAACTATGGGTGTGGTGTTGTCAACAGAGCTAACCGCTTGATGACCTCCATTGAGATGAGGTTCTTCTGGCTACCGCTATCAATGATGAAGTGCATCGGATTACCCTTCACCCACATCTGTGAATGAAAGATGATCTCACCTTCCTATGGTTCAACAGTATCATCGGGTTGGACCTTGGTGGTAGCAATGATGTCATTGGGTTCTGCATCAATGATTTGTCTCCCTTTTTTGGGTTCTAACTCAGAGTTGGTTCCCACATTTGATTTAGAGGCTTTCACCTCGACCACCAATGAATGCTTTGAGCGACATTCAACGGTGTTACTGATCCAGATTTAGATGCAGAACAAACTGATTAAAAGATTGAATAAAATAAACACAGAGATAGGAAGAATAACACAAATATCTAGTGAACAATATCTTCTATAAAATAATGAAATAGTCTGAAACTGTAAAACTGCAGAACTAAAACTTGCGTGAATGGTGGTAGTTATCTCTGAGAAGAGATGTGGTTGCTACGCACATCCGTCTGAGAAGACTGGATTACAATGAGGCCCCAAAGGCCCTTTTCATATTACTCATGAATGCCAAAACCATATACATCCAAAAACCTAACCCTAGAAGGCGAAACACCAAAAGTCATGTGGGCCCTATGGGTAAGTTGGTGTAATTTGGTACCTCAACTTCCTAGGGTCGTTAATTTTGCATATGACCTCCGTTTTAGGCGCATGATAGCCTGTTGGAAAGGTATTTCAAAGAAATACACATTATGCCATTAGAATCTAACTATGTCTACAGCTGGACTATGGTGAACCAAAAAAAAACGTTTAGGGCCCCAAAACAACCCTAGAAGTACAACAAGATGTGATGACATGAAAACATACAAAATAAGCCAGTTGGATTAGGTGAGAGGCCACTTGTATCCACCTAGAGAATGTGTGGGGATTCAGTCAACCCTAGAAGTGTAGAACTCACAATTATAAAGCAGTACATAAGGATGTGTTGAACAAAAACAGACACGAGGAGCTAGTTGGAATAGGTGGGTGGCCACCAATATCCACCTGGATCAATCCCCCCTCCTTAGGAAGCAATGGTCTCCATTGTGTTGAGTTCCCCCATCAGGTGAGGAAACTTCTGTTGGATTTCTCTCTGGGTGAGCCACTTGCCTTGGTGTAGGATTTGCCCTGCCTTGACAACCCGATAAAGATGGATCCACTGCTAGTGAGTGCCCTTGACCTGTGTGTCCATGATATGATTGGTGGATTCTTGTTCCATGAAGTTAGGGTTGATCTATGTTGGTGTCAGCCGTTCAACGATCTTAGAGGTGTCCAATAATGGTGTAAAATATGGCCTAAGGAGGTCCACATTGAATACTAGATGCAAACCAAGGAAGGGTGGAGTGTTGAGCTCAAAAGAATTTCTACCCATAGCCTTGGTGATAGTGTAAGGCCCATAACAAAGTGGTTGAAGCTTACGATGGGGCCCGGTGAGACGCTCCTTCTGCAAATGTAACCATAATTTGTTAACAACTTGAAACTGGTGTGGTACCCTGTGTTGATCATGGCGCTGCTTGTACTTAGCATTGGATTTCTGTAAAATCTCCTGGACTTGTTGGAGGATGTGCTGAATCCTCTCAATGAATCTGGTGGCTTTTTCGATTGCTGACTGATCATTGGAAGATTCTGTATGTGCGGTGGTAAGAGGAAGTACAACATCAATGGGTCCCAATGGTTGGAATCCTAGACCCACCTGAAATGGGCTATGGCCGGTGGAACTATGGAGAGCCCTATTGTAGTTGTGTTGGACATATGGGAGACTCTCATCCCATGTACAAGGATGGTTAGAATTGTACATGCACATGATGTGTACAATCATTCGATTGATGACCTCAGTTTGGCCATCGATTTGGGGTTTGAAAGTAATGGATTTTGTGAGCTTGGTGTCCAACAGAGACCAGAGACTTGACCAAAAGGTGTTGAGTAACCTGTTGTCTCGGTCGGAGATGATGGTCTGTGGTATCCCAAAGTGGACCCAAACTCGTTCGAAGAATATCTTTGCAGTATCTTCCACTATGAAATTCTTCTTACAGGTTATGAGGATGGCCATCTTCGAAAACCGATCAATGACCACAAACACACAGTCATTTTCATGCTTGGTGGAAGGAAAACCAGACATGTAATCCACTGATATGGATTCCCATGGCTTCTCAGGAATAGGAAGAGGGGTGTATAATCCTTGCTTCTTGATGGATGGCTTGGAAATGGCACTGGCAGTGCATGTTCTGATATACTTGCTGACATCCTGTCGAATTTTTGGCCAATAAAAATGTTTCTGAAGAATGGCCAAAGTTTTCTCTACGCCAAAATGTCTTGCCGCCCAACTGTATTGGGATTCCCAAATCATCTTTGCACGCTTGCTTGTAGGAACATAGAGATGTCTCAGGTGGCATAAGAGTCCATCCTGAATGTGAAAATTAGTGACAATGACACATGTACCCAAGATATGATATGTGGTGGTGAAGTCTGGATCTTGCTGATAAAGTTGGGGCCACTCCGATGTTTCATGTCCACAGGATTGGAGCACAGTGGTGAGTGCAGCCATAGGAGGCCGACTGAGGTAGTCAACAACACGATTGGAGATACATGTCTTATACTTGATGTTGAGATGGGAATGATGCAGTTAGGTGGACCACTTATGATGGTAGTCATTCTGCAATTTCCCATGTGTTTGTATGAACTGCAGAGGCTTTTGATAAGTGTGTTTGATCATCTCTTTCCCTAGAATGTAATGTTTCCATTGACGCCAGGCTTGTACAATGGAATACATTTCCTTTTCATAGGTGGGGTATTTTCGGACAGTATCGGAGAGTGTCTCACTATGGTATTCCACAGTATTCCCATGCTGAGTGAGAACTACGCCCACATCATAGTCATATGCATCAGTCTCAATCTCAAATGGTTGTTGCAGATCGAGCAAGGAGAGTACTGGAGCTAAGCACAAGCGCTGTTTCATATCACCGAATGCTCGTTGTTACTCCTTCCCCCACACAAACTTGGCCATACCACATCCCTTGGTCACCTGGCTGAGGGCCCATGCAATATGGGAGAATCCTAACATGAACCATCAATAGAAATTGGCTAGTCCCAAGAAGCTCCGAAGCTTGATCAGTGTGGTCGGGGTTGGCCAGTCATGGATGACTTGGATCTTAGTTGGATCAACATGTACCCCATGCTCATCAACAATGTATCCCAGGTATTGGACCTTTTTCATGCCAAAAGAGCATTTTTCCAAGTTGGCATAAATCTTGTGCTACTGTAGAGTGCTCAAAACCTGCTGAATATGTTGCATTTTCTCCTCCCACATTCTGCTGAAGATGAGGATGTCATCCAAATATACTACCAAAAAGGAGTTAGTGAAGGGTCTCAATACATCATCCATCAACCTCATGAAAGTGGTTGGTTCATTTGTTAAGCCAAAGGGCATGACTAGCCATTCATAGAGACCTTCTTTAGACTTGAAGGTTGTCTTCCAGACATCAATTGGTTCGATGGGAACCTGGTGGTGGCCAGACTTTAGGTCAATCTTGCTGAATAAATTTTCTCCCTTGAGTTGGTCAAGAAGGTCATCAATCCTGGGAATGGGGTACCGGTTCCTGACTATGATTTTGTTTAAGGCTATGTAATCAATGCAGAGTCGCCAAGTCCCATCCTTCTTCTGCACTAATACAATAAGGCTTCCACAAGGGGAGGAGTTGGGTATGATGTGCCCCTTTTGAAGAATCTCTTGGTTCTGACACATGATTTCATCATTCTCCATCAACAAGTGTCGATAGACTGGCCCATTAGGTAGAGGTGCGTCGGGGGTTAGATCAATTGGATGCTTGACTTGGTAGTGTGTTGGTACCCCTGCAGGTGAGGCGAAGATGTCTCTGTTTTTTTCCACAATCCCATCCACTTGATTCTACTGCAAAGAGAGGCATTATGTAGAGGCCACAAATGTGGCGACGACCTTATGCTTACTGTGAGCATATATCACAAAGAAGATGAACTTACTGGTCTGTGAAATGACCTTACTGCATTGCTTAGCAGAGATTAAAGAAATAGCAGTAGGCGGTGCCACCTCTGGGACCCTGTACAATTGTCTACCCAAAGTAATAATAACACTGCAGGGTCTAGACTCATACACAACATGACGCTTCCACAAATACGGTTGTCCTAAAAGAACATCACAAAATTCAAGGGGAGAAATATCACATAGTACCTCATCTTTGAAAGGCTTGATGTCGTAGGGAAGACAACATTGTTGGCTGACATGGAGATCTCTTCCTTGACAAAGCCAACCGATGGTGTAGGGTTGTGGGTGCGGTGTTGTTGGCAAGTCCATCCACTTGATGAACTCTACTGATATCAGGTTCTTCTGACTACCGCTGTCGACAATGAAATGAATTGGAGCCCCCTTGACCCACATCTGCGAGTGAAAGAGGCGTTCCCCTTCCTCTAGTTCTTTTGGTTTGCTTGGATGGAATTTGGTGGTAGCGACTGTGGCACTGGGTTCAACATCGATAATACACTTCCATCCTTCAAGATTTTACTCAGAATCAGAATCAACCTCTGAAATGAAATCCTTCATCTCGACCACGAGGGACTTCTTGTAGCGACATTCGTTGGTGTTGTGCCAAGGACTTTTATGGTACTCACACCATTTTCCTATGTCCTTCTTCGTCTTCTCATTGCCCTTATTATGTTGTGGCATGGATGGATTTTCCCGAGGGAAACCATCTTGACTTGGTCCCTTGCTGTGTGGGTTGGGGTTGCCTTTGCCCTGCTTCGCATGTGAGAGGTTTGCAGATCCAAACTCTCACCGTTTCTGCTTGATCTTGACAACATATCTATAAGCCGTTACCAATGAGACAATGTGAAAGAACTCCATTTTTGTTTGAATGTATCTATGCAGACAACCACGATATTTGAGCACCATATGACGCTCAGAATATTTGATACCCAATTTGGTGCATAGGGAGTAATGTTCCCAAGCCAATTTTTTTTCACTTGGGGACACTAGCTAACCACTGAACTAACTAATTGACTGTTTGTGTTTGCAGGAAGGCCACTGATATTTTTGCCTTAGGGTTTTATTCAATTATTCAGTATAGTTTTAACAAGATACATTTATCACAATGTAATATATCATCAATACAAAAGATATGGAACCACAAAGCATAGATCTGACCTTTTATTATGAGAGGAAGAACCCGATACAATAGAGAAGAAGATATGGAATAAAATTAGATGGCTCCAAGATAAATATATGAGCTACTACAAAATTCTCCTGGAAATACCAGATAAGCCTCTCAAAGGTTGGATGCAAGATGAGAGATCCAATACAAAAAGCTAGGGTTTTACCCAAACCTCTAGTTACTGGCACGTCCTGCTGAAAGAATGTGAAGACCAAGGGTTCGAACCTCCTGAAGAATACCTCCAAATGATACCAAACTCCACCAAGAGATAGATCAAGGCAAGGGAAACCCCCTCCTGAAGTATGAAGCCTGAATACTAAGTCTTCCTCCTCAAACTACTGCAAACCCTAATAAGGTACGACCCTCCTGAAACCTTAAATATGCCCAACAATTCGGCCTAGGTGAATGAGGTATCCAAATTACCTGAAACTCTCTAGGATGATATATCAAGCAACCACAAGCCCCTAGGAGAAGTTTCACGGTCAGATTTGAAGTAGAGCCTCCTAGATCTGAGAATATCTGAATCACCACGATGACCTCCTTCCTTCAAAACTGTCCAAACCTGTAGATAATAACCTGGCCATAGTAAATCCTCAAGAAAACCTCCAAAATGATGAGCAAGGTCCTGCAAGAAAAACCCAAATGCTAGAATCTCCAAAAGATCCCTCAAATAGCTGGATCAAAATGTTCCTCAAGCAATGGTGCGCCCCTGCTGAAAAACCCTAATTTGTACGACCCTGCTGCTCTCCTAAATAAATGATGAGTGTAGAATGGTGTGGGTGGAGTATTTCATCCTTGAGACAAAGCTTTGAAAAAGGTGAGTGGAATCGTTCACCACTGAGTTGTTCTCTAGGGTTTGCAATCTCAAAACCCTCAAAATTGTGTGCTCAAGAGCTCAACAAGTAAAATACCAAATATCCAAGATGAAATGAAAGGTGCACCCTAGCCTTCCTTTTATACCTCCATTCTGTTTTCCTGTTGAGTTAGTTTAACCCCTAGGTTCAACTCCTAACTCAACCTCCAACGTTCTAATTCTTCATTGAGTTACTTTTTTCCCTTTTCCCCTTTTTCCTAAGTCAACTTCAAAATATAACATTAGTTTGGTTGACTTTCTCCATGCTGTATGAGACTATGGTCTAGTGGGAATGTCTAGACAACTAAGTCTTTCCAGACCTCTTCATCAAGAGGCGGGGGACATTATAGTCTCCCCTTATAGAAATTGCTTTTCCTTAAGCAATTCCAAACCTGCCTCCCATACCACTTGTTTGTTCTCCCACGCGGTATCCTCAATGGGTAAATCCTTCCATTTGATCATGTACTCTTTGATGCTTCTCTTCCAGAGCTTCTTCTCCTGAGCCTCCAGTATCTCCTCCAGAATCAGAACCAGTTGTCCCTCTTCATCTAGATGTGGCAACACCTCTAGGGGTGTGATGTGTTGGCTGATGGCCCTCTTTAGGCAGGACACATGAAAGATATTATGTATCCTACTACCTCGTGGGAGCTCTAGCTCATGGGCTACAATGCCTAACTTCCTACTGATCCTGTAGGGTAAAAAAAAACATGGTTGGAGCTTCTCTACTCTGCTTCTTTTTATAGAAGCCTTCCTATATGGTTGGAGCCTTAGTTAAACTAAGTCACAAAACTCAAAATTACACTCAACCCTATGTTTATCTGCTTGGACCTTCTGCTAGTTCTATGCCCTCTATAAATGATCCTTCAACTCCTTGAGGATATCTTGACTCTGTTGTACCCAGTTCTGTACCATCAGGGCCCTGCTGTCACCAAAAGAAATCTCTACAAAAGAGATTGGATCATAACTGTACAATGCCTTGAATGGGGTCATGCCTATGGACATGTGATGGGTGGTGTTGTAGCAGTACTCCCCCAAATGCATCCATCTGACCCACGCCTTATGCTTCCCTACCACATAATTTCTGAGATAGCCTTCCACCCATTTGTTGATTATTTCTGTTTGTCCGTCCGTCTGAGGATGATATCTAGTACTAGGAGTCAAGGATGTACCAACTAGCCTAAATAACTCCTGCCAGAATGTACTCATGAATCGGCTATCCCTGTCACTAACAATGCTTTTGGGTAGCCCATGAAGTCTAAAGATCTCCCTGAAGAATAATTCAGCCACCTATGCTGCACTGAAGTTTGTAGCAATGGAGAAGAAGTGTGCAAACTTCGTCAACCTATCCACCACCAAAAAAATACAATCCTTCCCCTGCACCTTGGGCAACCCTGTGATAAAATCCATGGATATTCTTTCCCACTTGTTCTCTGGGATGGGTAGGGGTTGTAGCAATCCTGCCAGGTGAATGTGATCATCCTTATTCTCCTGGCAAGTCATACACTCCTTGATGTGATTCATCACATCCTCCTTGAGGCCCTTCCATGAGAACCTCTCCCTCACCTGCCTATATGTCTCATCAATCCCTTGGTGCCCTGCCATTGGTGAGTCATGACATGCTTGCAATACTTTGGCCTTGAAGGATGATTCAGGAACCAAAACGATTCGCCCCTTATAATAGATGATGCCATCAATGACCCAAAAGTTATCGTCATGTATTTTCCCATCCATTACCTAAAAAACGAACTGATTTTATAAATATTCCATCATCAAGTGGTCCTTCCAATCGACTGACACATCTATTATGGCATAAATTGATGGTCTTCTAGAAAATGCATATGCAACTACATTGTTTTTCCCTTTGACAAATTCAATGTCAAAGTCATAGGCTTGTATTCTGCTTACCCATTTTTGCTGCCTTTCATTTAAGTCTTTCTGTTCCAAGAAGTACTTAAGACTGTTATGATCTGATTTTACCACAAATCGTGCACCTACCATGTATTGTCTGAATTTGGCCAGAGCGTGCATGATGGCTGACATCTCTTTGTAATATATGGTGTAAAGTAACTCAGGTCCCCTAATTTTTGGCTCTCATAGGCAAGAGGGTGCCTATTTTTCATTAGTATGGCCCCAATACCTTCCCCTAAGGCATCACACTCCAAGGTGAAAGGTTGGCCGAAATTGTGTAGGGATAAGACTGGGCATGTGCTCATCACCTTTTTCATCTT
Organism: Picea sitchensis; assembly: GCA_010110895.2. Lineage (NCBI taxonomy): Eukaryota > Viridiplantae > Streptophyta > Pinopsida > Pinales > Pinaceae > Picea > Picea sitchensis. The sequence continues at coordinate 150,591 of SNQJ01S0011488.1, read as the reverse complement.
GTCGAATGTGAATTGGGCCTCCTCACTCCATTTGAAGGATCCCTTCTTGGTCCAATCAGTCAAAGGTGCACAAAGCTGTGAGAATCCTTTGACAAACTTCCTGTAGTAAGTGCAAATGCCTAGAAATCCCCTCAACTCTATAAGGGTTTTAGGTGTAGGCCACTCCATTATGGCCTGAATCCTCTCCTGATGTACATGTACCCCCTTAACTTCGATGATGTGTCCCAAGTAAATAAGTTCCATCCTTCCAAATTCACATTTGGACTCCTTAGCATACAATGATTTCTTCTCCATGATAGACAGAATCTGTTCCACATTTCGAAGGTGTTCCTCCCATGTCTTGCTATAAATGAGCAAGTCATCAAAGAATACCAAGAGATGCTTCCTCAACTATTTGTTGAAGACATGGTTCATACATGATTGGAACGTGGTTGGGGCATTGGTTAACCCAAATGGCATCACTAAGAACTCATAGTGACCATAGTGACACCTGAAAGCAGATTTTGGGATGTCCTTCTCCCTCATTTTGATTTGATGGTAGCCAAAACGTAGGTCATTTTTTGTGAAATAGATAACCCCATGCAGTTCGTCCAACAACTCATCAATTCATGGTATGGGATACCTGTTTTTGATTGTTTTATTGTTTAATGCTTGGAAGTAAATGCACATGCACATGGTCCCATCTTTTTTCTTGACCAACACTACTGAAGAAGAGAAAGGTATGGAACTCGGTCTGATGTGTCCCATATCCAAGATCTTTTTGATGGCTTTCTCTGTTTCATCCTTGTACTTCTTCGGGTGTCTGTAAGGCATGATAATGACTGTATTTTCTCCTGTCTCCAACTCAATGATGTTCTCAAGTCCCATGTCTGGTGGTACACCTGGTGGAATAGGTCCAAACACCTTACTTTGTTTGTCAATGATCTCCTTAATCTCTGGTGTGTAGTGTACTTTCCCCTTTTTTTCCACATGTGCCGAAATCTTGCACTCAGTTGCATACACTATCTCTTCTCTCCTGAAAATGGCTTCCATCCTCTTGGTCATAAATACATTGGCTGAGTTACCTATCATGCCTCGAAGAACTACCTTTCATCCACCCTCCTCTATGAAAGACATCTACAGGGTCTTTTAGTTGGTGGTGATAGGCCCCAACGTACCGAGCCACTGAACTCCAAGGATTATGTTTGTGTCTGGAAGGTCCATCACATAGACATCTTGTACCAAATGTTTCCTACCCAATGTAAGATTCATGCCTGGAATGTACCTATTACAAGGCACAATACTTCCACCTGCTACCTCCACCTTGAACCCTTCAAATTCAACCATGGGTATATGCCTCCTCTGTAGCAATGCTGAGTCAATGAAGTTGTGAGAAGCTGCTCCATCAATCAACATTGACACTATTTTCCCCTGCAAGACTCCTCTTATCCTAAAAGTGTTGTACTTGGGCACCCCACTGATGGATGCCAAGGCGGCTCTCTCCTCGGCCATATTGTCATGACATGTGGCCTCCTCATCTGCAATATTTGTGGTTTCTGCTTCCATGTTCTATATGTGGCTGAAATCCTCCTCCTCCTCATTCTCCGAAGTCACCTCTATGTAGTGAACATGGACACGACCCATGCATTTGTGTGATGGGTTCCATGTCTCTTTGCAAGTGTAGCATAATTGCTTCCTCCTCAATTCCCTTCTGGTATTCTCATCCAACCTACCTCTTCCCCTGTCAAACCCCATTGGGTCACGTCCTCCTGGGTTTACTTGAGGTCTCTGATCTCTTCCTCTTGTGTTAAGAGGTGGTCTAGGAAAACATTTTGGCTTTACAGCTGGTCCTAGGTCTCTCGTCCTCCAAATAGCATCATGTAGGTTGGTAGGCTTAAAATCCTTTACTCAACCCTTCAAGGGTTCCATCAACCCCTCAATGAAGAGAAACATGAGTCTAGTCTGTGATACATCCTACACCATGACTGCTAGCCTCTGGAATTCCTCAATGTACACCTCTGGTGCTCTTGTCTGTCTGAGCTGTGTAAGCTCCCAGAAGTGTAACTCAAGATCCCCCTGGTCAAACATGTCAATGAGTCTCTCAGTGAACTCTGTGTATGCCACTATCTGATTGTGGCTGAGTGTGGTCAATCCATGATACCACCAATCATGAGCTTTTTCATCCAATTACATGGTGGCAAACTTAATGGCTTCCATCTCCCTCATGGGGTTAAGCTGCAGATAAGTGTCCAACTTCTATACCCATGCTTGTGCTGTCATCTTGGTCGTACCATCAAAGTAGGGAATTTCCATATTCCCAGCTCTGTGCTCAAACTCGTAGTTGCTCCCATGGTTTGGCCTAGGTTTGTTTCTGAATTTGAGTTGAAAGTATTGACCTAGAGACATCTTCCTCTGGATTGTTATACTCAAATCGTTGTACTCCCTGGTACACTGTTCCATATGCTCAACAAAGTCATCCACCTGTTCATGCTATGCATGTTCATCTGTGAACGTGGGTAAGTATGGTCTAGGGGTAGCCATGCTACCTATCTGTCCATGTGGTGTGCCCCCTCCATTGCTTCCCTCAGATTGATGATAGGGAATATATTCTGGGTTATACCTGTTTCCAACGTGTGATGTTTTCATATACTTATGGACCTTTCCCCTTGTGAGTCATCTGTAACAAAAAATGGGCTATCCTTGTCTGGTTCTCATATACCATCCTCATGTTCTCATCTACCTTCCTCAAGGTCTCAGTGATTTCAGTTTGTCCCTTACGATTTGCCTCATAGTTCTCATGTAAGTGGATGACCAGTTTACTTTATGTCTGGTTTATGGATTTATGGAACTCATATGCTAAGAAATCCAAGCCCTGGGGCTCAACGACATCACATGAACCCTCCATCTCGGCCTCTGTTTCACTTACCTATTTCTTCCTTCAGCCCATATAAATACCACTGAACTTTTGCATGTGCTAATCCTCATAGGATGGGAGGAACCTTGCTCTGATACCAATGTAATGTTCCCAAGCCAATTTTTTTCCGCTTGGGGACACTAGCTAACCACTGAACTAACTGTTTGACTTTTTATGTTTGCAGGAAGGCCACTAATATTTCGGCCTTAGGGTTTTATTCAGTTATTCAGTACATTTTAAAAAAGATACATTTATCATAATGAAATATATCATCAATACACAAGATATGGAACCACAAAACACATATCTGACCTTTTATTGTGAGAAGAACTCGATACAATAGAGAAGAAGATATGGAATAACATCAGATGGCTCCAAGATAAAGATATGAGCTACTACAAAATTCTCCCAGAAATACAAGAAAATCCTCCCAAAGGCTGGATGCAAGATGAGATATCCAATACAAAAAGCTAGGGTTTTGCCCAACCCTCTAGCTACTGGCACGTCTTGTTGAAATACTGTGAAGACCAAGGGTTCAAACCTCCTGAAGAAGACCTCCAAATTCTACCAAACTCCACCAAGAGATAGATCAGAGAAAGGGAAACCCCCTCCTAAAGTATGAAGATTGAATACTAAGTCTTCCTCCTCCAACTGCTGCAAACCCTAATCAGGTACGACCCTCTTGAAACCCTAAATATGCCCAACACTTCGGCCTCGGTGAATGAGGTCTCCAAATTATTTGAAACTCACTAGGATGATATATCGGGCAACCACAAGCCCCTAGGAGAAGTTTCACGATTAGATATGAAGTAGATCCTCCTAGATATGAGAATCATTGAATCACCAAGATGACTTCCTTCCTTCAAAACCATCAAGACCTGTAGATAATAACCTGGCCAAAGTAACTCCTTAATAAAACCTCCAAACTTATGAGCAAGGTCCTGTAAACAAAACCCAACTGCTAGAATCTCCAAAATCTCCCTCAAATAGCTGGATCGAACTATTCCTCAAGCAATGGTGTGCCCCTGCTGAAAAACCCTAACCGGTACGACCCTGCTGCTCTCCTGAATAGATGATGAGTGTATAATGGTGTGGGTGGAGTATTTCATCCCCGAGACCAAGCTTGGAACAAGGTGAGTGGAATATTTCACCATTGAGTTGTTCTCTAGGGTTTGTAATCTCAAAACCCTCAAAGTTGTGTGCTCAAGAGCTCAACAAGCAAAATACCAAATATACAAGATGAAATGAAAGGTGCACCCTAGCCTTCCTTTTATACCTCCATTCTTTTTTCCTGTTGAGTTAGTTTAACCCCTAGGTTCAACTCCTAACTCAACCTTCAACATTCTGATTCTTCATTGAGTTACTTTTTTCCCTTTTTCCCTTTTTCCTAAGTCAACTTCAAAATATAACATTAGTTTGGTTGAATTTTCCCATGCTGTGTGAGACTATGGTCTAGTGGGGATGTCTATACCACTAAGTCTTCCCAGACCTCTTCATCAAGAGGTGGGGGAAATTACATAGGGTATGGAAAATATTGGTGAAGTCTGGTACTATCTAGTCCCTTTCTTGACATAGGGTTGTCCATATGGTGTACTGGTCCTCGTAGCTTCCAACAGGGTAGTACTGTTCTTTAATGGCATTCCAGAAGGAATCCCATGTAGGGGACACCACAAAAATTGAAGATTCCTCCATGACCCTTTGATCAAAGTAAGTATCCCACCAGTCTTTAACATGGGGAACGACCTTGAGGAGTGAAAAAGTGGTCTTTTACCTATTGGAAAAATTGTGGACCGAAAAATATGCTTCGAGAAGATTCAACCATTTATCTACAACATCCACATCTATCAGTCCTTCAAATAAAAAAATATCAAAATTTACCTGTACCTTGAAGGGGATTGCATGGCTACTTGATGAAGATGCTTCTCGTGTGGGAAACTGTCAAAGGATCTGCGCAAAGTTTTCCATCATTTTGTTCCTTTGTCGTGCGAGGGCTTTCTCGAGCAAAGTTTTAATACGATCTCCTACTCCATCATTTTTATTTTCGTCTCCCATGGGTTGTTGTCGGGCTAGGCACGACTGATCTGGTAATGGATCGATTGGTTCGAGTCCCAACTTCTTGTACCCAGACCTTGTCCGGGACATTGTTGTGCTCTAAATATGTCCTAAAAACAACCTCTATGCATCAGTCGAAGGTAGGCGCTCGCACAATAATTTTACTTGTTGCCTACGTAGGTTCTTACCTTCCGTTTTTAATACCCAGTCTCCAGAGATGTAACATATGTAAAGGAAAAAAAATTGTAAAGGGAATGACAGTTGTTCTATTCGAATAAATGAAACTTCCTGTAAAGGGAAAAATAATCGTAACAAGGGAACAACAGTCGTTACATTGGGCCGAACTAATGTGGAATTAATTGCATTGTAGTACTTGCCCAACTATCTAATTTGTCAACCTAGGGTTCATAAACTGACGAAGCACACACAAAGTATATGCAAGATTGAAGTGGAACTAATCTAATCTAATGTTTAAGCTACGACTGAAATTGAATCATTAATCTAATGCAGGAAATTGAAACACACGACTGAAATGAAATTGCGTAAATGAAATTGATCTAGGAATGGGAAATAGCGTAAATGAAATTAATCTAGGAATGATAAATTGCGTAAATGAAATTAATCTAGGAATGGAGAACTACATGAAGGAAAAACAAATACAACATGTGAAGAGTTGAATGGCACAACAACATATGTGAGCTCACACCAATGAAACAATCTTATATTACAATAATCAAATCAATCTTCATAAAAGAATAATGAACACATGGAAACCAAAACTATGAATCAAAGCTAAGGATCCCTTTCTCTTTCAAATCCTAATGACTACCATTAATGACTACTCTAATTTCTAATCCTAATTACTACTACCCCCTCATGAAGAGAGAGCACTCTCTTTTATACATGAGATCCTTGAAGATAAGATAACCATCTCATAATACAAATCAACTATTCTCTCAACTATTTTCCCATTATTACAAAATATGATCCTTTCAAATCCTCACACATATCTCTGATACATCTTGGACAAGATCTTCCAACCAAATCTCCATGATCTTCTCCTTGGAATAAGATTGAATTATCTCCTCAAATCTTGAAATGGTGGAGGAAGTATCCGAGAATTCCTTTTGAATTAATCCTTCACATATTCCTACACATTACAAAGTTCATGCATTTTTGAGATATATATGAAAACATGTCGATTTTCTAATATTTAATCACAAATTCCCTTTTAATACTAAAATGAATAAAGTGGAGAATAATAAGGTGGAAACCAAGTATATTTATGAAAATGATATCATGAAAGGTTGATGGGGCGATGAAATGTGAAGAATGATGAAGGGAAAGGTGGATGAAAACATGACATTTCTGAGCCCCAACAAACATGCACAAAGAAAAATAAACGAAGAGCAGGCCACTCTTATACCACTGATCCAGATTTAGGAGTGGAATGAACCGATTAACATAATGAATACAATAAACACATATATAGGAAGAATAACACAAATATCCAGTGAACAATATCTTCTATTAAATAATGAAATAGGTTGAAATTGTAAAACTGCAGAATTGAAACTTGCTCGAATGGTGGTAGCTATCTCTGAGAAGAGATGTGGCTGCTATGTTCATCCCTCTGAGAAGAATGGATTACAATGAGGCCCCAGAGGCCCTTTTCATATTACTCATGCATGCCAAAACCCTAAACATCCAAAAACCTAACCCTAGAAGGTGAAACACCAAAAGTCATGTGGGCCCTATGGGTAAGTTGGTGTAATTTGTTACCTTAACTTCCTAGGGTCATAACTTTTGCATACGACCTCCATTTTAGGCGCGTGATAGCCTATTGGAAAGGCCTTTAAGAGAAATACACATTTCTCCATCAAAATCAGACTTTGTCTATATTCTAACTGTGGCGAGCCAAAAAAAAAACGTTTAGGGCCCCAAAACAACCCTGAAAGTACAACAAGATGTGTTGACATGAAAACATACAAAATAATCCATTTGGATTAGGAGAGAGGCCACCTGTATCCACCTGGAAAATGTGTGGGGCTTCAAATAGCCCCATAAGTGTAGTACTCGTAATTATAAAGCGGTACAGAAGGACGTGCTGAAAAAAAATGGACACGAGGAGTCAGTTGGAATAGGTGGGTGGCCACCAATATCGACCTATATCAGTTATGCCAGGGGCTCTAATGGAACTCACACCATCTCCTAGTGTCTTTATTTGTCTTCCCATTGTGCTTATTTGTTTTTGGTTTAGACTAGTTAAATTGAGGCTGTCCATCCTTGCTCTTTCCTTTGTTCTACGGGTTGGGGCCGCCTTTTCCCCGATTCTTGTTAGAAAAACAAGATTGCAGAGCAATAAAATAAGACAAATGTATAAATAAAACACAAAAGATACACAATACAATAGAGACACAGATACGCGTGGTCCACCCATTGTGGGATACGTCCACTAGAGAAACTTCTAGGTCTTTCCTTTTATTAGCCAACAAAAGGAAGGGATACAACCTACAACACACCCGCTATAATCTCCTCTACTTTCGCTCATTGTCTCCTCTCTCAGAATACAATAATCACACACATACACAACCAAAATACAATTCCCTCATAAAAGAGGGTTTCCTTCTAGGGAAAAAAAACCTAAAATAACTTCAATCGTCAGATCTGTGACCATATAATGAACAGTCTAGATTGACTACAAAATTACAATATTTTACAAGGCAATTTTCATTTGGGGCCTTCCACCTGAACCCCCCTACTAGTCCCCGAACCCCCCAACCAGGGGGATGAGCCCCCCGAACCCCACAGGGGGAGAAATCCTACCATGTGGATGGGTGTACAGTCTTCATGGGGTATAAACACGACATAAAACAAAGACCTCTGAATTAGGAAGATAACCAGGCTCCATGACTGTGAGGGGTTTTTAGACCCAAACTACCACATCTTTTATTTTTTTGAAATATTGTAACTGTGAATAATATTCTAATCATAATTAAGTTATTTTTATATACATCAAATCCCCTTTTGTGGATTAATCATGTCGAACTTTTGTATGAGACTAGATCCTGTTTTTTGGATTGATCATGTCAGACTTTTGTATACGACTAAATCCCCTTTTATGGATTGGTCAAACCATAGTTATATGGTGTTGTTTGTAAAGTCATACCCTATGGCTAATTAAAGTGGTTTTAACCACTAGTTGAAGAATTCAACCCAGCTTGGTGAAGAGACATAACCCTATCGCCTATCACCTAGTATAAATAAGAGAGGATGGTGCCTCATTCTCTCACTCACTCTCACACTCACTTCTAGTGTGCATCTTTTGAAGGTAGTTGGAGTTGAAAGAAGGAGAGAGAGGAACATGCTCAGTACTAGGTTATTCTTGGTGGTTTGGTATTTAGTCTTGGCATTGTAATGGAAATATATTATTGAGAAAGTTTTGTTGGGTTTTCTCCCCCATGAGGGTTTCCTGGTATAGAATGTTGTGTACCTTGTGATTGTGTTTCTTTCAGTGATCCTACTTATGGTTTTGTGCTCTATTAAATTTAAAACAACTTAATAACAAATCTAAATTTAACATGGTATCAGAGCTAAATTGAGTACAACACCTTTCACCGGGTAACCAAAAACGTCACTGTTGTTGTACAAGAAAATTAGGGATTTTTATTGGAAGGGAACTTTTGACTAAAAAACATATAGAGAAGTGTGCCCTAGCCTAGTGAACTCATTGGAAGCTTGAGTTCACATTTTCAGTGGACAGAGCCTCAAAAAGTCAAACCCTAGTTTTAAATGGTACCAGAAAACTAGGAAACCAAAAGTAGTACCGGAAGTACCACTTTAGATTTGCGCACGCCAAGTTTCAGGGGGTAAAAATTGATTTTTTTTTAAACAGAAAACTCCAACATACTCGCCTCAGCCCAACACATCTAGTCCCCAGATCATAATTCCAAAACTTAAAGTTTGAAAAATTAGGGTTTCCTCATAAAACCCTAAGTTCTAGTTGCAGTGGAAGTACCAGTTGCAGTATCAGTTGCAACACCTTTGAAGTTTTAAAGTTTTGTTATTTTTCTTCCGAATGGTGCCACTACCTGGTGATACTATCAAAGGTATGTACTTACATATGTTCAAGTTGTATCATTATTCTAAAGGCTATTTAAAGGAGAAAGGATCTTTTGTCTAAATAACAAATCGTAGATCTAGAGGGATCTCAAATCCATCACTTTCAGAGGAATAATGCACCCTAGGTTTGATTATATTGATATGCATCTATTTGTTATGGCATTATATTGAACATCTAGGTTGTATGTTGAAGTTATGAAAATCATAATAACCCTTGGTCAAAATTTAAGTCAAGGTGTTAGATTGAGATTAGAGTTTATTCTCTAACTTAGATTTATGTCTAGATAGGGTATTGTCTTAGCACAGAGGACAAGTTGAAGAAACAAATTTTCATATTGAGTGAAGGAGACTTGGAACAAAAGAAAAACACTCATTCTTGAGGAAAATACTCCAGGTTCTAGGTTTGATTCATTAAGTTGGTAAGAATCAAATTTTCACATGACAGGTTTGATAACTACCTCATGAAAAGAAAACACTATAGTTGATATAGTAGTCTTTGAAAAGTATTATACTTGGTAGCATGTGAGCATATTGAGATTTACCAGATATAAATAACATCTCTTCTAGGAGAAACTTCTTGTTGTGCCTCCAGGTTACCATGGAGGAATGATTGATCACAACACTAGAAGAGTGTTTCTCTCATTATTATATTTCTTTCTTTTAACCCTTGTTTCAAGTAGGTCGCAAGTGATAGCTCTAAAGGAGATATTGTGACGATTGTTCTCACTATTTATTTATTATTATTATAAAGAGTATTATTATTTTATGTTGTTGTTCATATTCTGGGAAGGTCACATGTGCCCTAAGGAAGCTATAATGACGGTTGCAAATTGAAACATATTAGATGAGACATGAAGAAGATTATGTACATGACTGTATACATTCATGTACCAAAGAAGATGAGGAAGAATTTGAGATACAAAGTATCTCACATGGAAATTAATTGTAATGAGCATAAGGATCCAAAGATGACTGAACATTAAGTAGACTTGATCAACAGATAATGAAGCCACCTTGACAGGAAGAAAAATTTGTTTGAATTCTGACTCGGCCTTTCATATTAAGACTTGGTATTATACACCAAGTATATTTGAGATTGAGTTATCTCCAGTGCCATTTGGTGTAGTACATCAGTTGGGTCATGGAGACATGACTACAATAGAAGATAGATTTACCTCCATGAAAGAAGAAGAGATACCTCTAGTATCAGTTATTGAGCCACTCTTAGATGAAGTTGTTTCCATGATAGAATATAAGAGATACTCTCAGAGTTCAACAACTATAGTGAGAATAGAATTTAGAACAAGTCATTCTCAGCTTCATAAATAGCAGTTGCGAGTGAAGAGTCCCGGTTCCAGAAGGAACAGTTACAAAGAAAGTAAAGAACATACTCTCAGACAGATAGTGTTTTGCAGAAAGCACATAGAGATAGCACATGATTGTGCATATTGAGTTACAGTTTAACAAGTGCACCAGTTTGGTACAAAGTGATGTGAAAATTTTATTTGAAGTTGAAGATAGAAAGACTCATGTTTGTAGATTGAAGAAAGATTTGTATGGGTTAAAGAAAGCTCATACAGTTGGGTATGGAAAAATTGATAGTTTCCTGATGATCTTGGGCTTTACCAAGAGTAAAACTGATTCTAACCTTTACTTCAAGGTTATGAATGATGAACCAATGATATTCATACTATATGTAGATGATTTATTCTTTACAGGAGAAGAAAATCTCATCACTGATTGTAAGAAGAAGCTCCTTGCAGAATTTGAGATGAAAGACCTAGGCCTGATGCATTATTTCTTAGGCATTGAAGTTTGGCAGAGCCCAGAGAAGATCTTCCTTAACCAAAGGAAGTATGTAGTTGAAATACTGAAGAGGTTTAATATGATGGAATGTAAAGCCATGAACATACCCATGGAAACAAAGTTGAAGCTCCTAGTTGATACTTAGTCAGAATTAGTTGAAGCTACTCTGTACAGACAGATTATTGGTTCGTTGATGTATCTGGCGAATAACATGCTAGATATATGTTTTGTTGTGAACACCTTGAGTCAGTATCTCGTAGAGCTCGGACGTGTTCACCTTGTTGTTGCAAAACATGTGATGAGATACCTTAAGGGTACATTGGAATATGGTCTCCGTTATACTAGAGATCATGACTTCAGGCTGTATGGATATATTGATTTAGATTGGGATGGAAGTGTTTTTGATAGAAAAATCACTTCAAGATGTTGTTTTGGTTTGGGTTCAGCCATGAATTCATGGCAGAGAAGGAATAAATCTATTATTTCTCTCAACACGACAGAAGCGAAATACATTGCAGCATGTTCCGCCAGTTGTGAATCCATATGGCTTCAAAAGTTATTGATAGGTCTATTTGATCTGGAGATGGAAGTCACTGTGATTCTATGTGATAAATAGAGTTTCATAAAGATAACGAAGAACCCAGTGTTCCATGATAAGTCGAAGCACATAGAAATCCGGTATCACTACATTCATGATATGGTGTAGAGAGGCGTTGTAAAGCTCTAATATATTGGCACAAATGAGCAGGTTGCAGATATGTTGACCAAAACTCTGTCCCATGTAAATTTTGAATACTTTCAAGACAATCTTGGTATATTCCAAAAGGATATCCCTCAAAAGGGGGAGTGATGTTGATGATACTATGGTATCTTGACCAAAAACGGGTAGCTCAGTTAGGATTTTATATCCTAGGTGATTGATCATCCTTGGACAGATCTCAGAGGTCTGATAAGGATGTTCTGTCAGAGTACATGTGCATGTATATGCCAGTTTTGGTCAGTAGTGGTAGCTCTGTTAAGATTTAATATCCTAGGGAATATTTTTATTCCTCGACAGATCCCGAAGGTCATTAAGGACAGTCTGTCATAGTACCACGTGGTAGCTCCGTTAGGATTTTACATTCTAGGGAATATTATGATTCTTGGGAAGATCCCGAAGGTCCGGTAAGGACAGTTTGTTAGAGTACCAAAAAATGTTGTTGTTGAACCTACCTCATTCTGTTTCCATATGTTGATGATGTTGTTATCTTAGCCTTATGTTGTTGATGTTATTATCTCATCCTCGTGATGATGATATTGTTGTACGAGCCTTGTGTTGTTGATGATGTTGATTGATTCAGCCTCGTGTTGTTGATGTTGTACCAGCCTTGTGATGTTGATGATGTTGATTGATTCAACCTTGTGTTGTTGATGATGTTGATTGATTCATCCTCGTGTTGTTGTTGATGATGTACCAGCTTCATGTTGGTGATATTGTTGATCTAGCTTCATGCTATTGATGTTGATGTTTCAGCTCGATGTTGTTGATGATGATGATGTTACTTCAACTCCATGCTGAAGATGATATGATGGTACTTCAGATCCATGCTGAAGATGATGATGATGATGCTACTTCATCTTTATGCTCCTGCTAATGATGATGATGTTATTTCAGCTCCATGTTGTGAACGATGATGATGATACTACTCCAACTCCATGTTGTGAACGATGATGTTATTGATGATGAGAAAAACTTCCGATGACTTATAGATGTGTCAGTCAGTGTTCCATATGTTGATGATGTTGCTTCCCTCTCTCTCTCTCCTGATGATGTTGTAGAATTCCCTTCTTATTAAGGGGGAGTGTTGAAATATTGTAACTACGAAGAATATTCTAATCATAATTGAGTTATTTTTATATAGATCAAATCCCCTTTTGTGTATTGATCATGTCAGGCTTTTGTATAAGACCAAATACCATTTTGTGGATTGGTCAAACCATCGTTATATGGTGTTGTTTGTAAAGTCAACCCCTAGGGCTAATTAAAGTGGTTTTAACCACTAGTTGAAGAAGTCGGCCCAACTTGGTGAAGAGATAACCCTAGCACCTATTAGATAGTATAAATAAGATATGATGGTGCCTCATTCTCTCACTCACTTCTAGTGCACATATTTTAAAGGTAGCTGAAATTGCAAGAATAAGGAGAGAGAGGAACATGCTCAGTATTAGGTTATTCTTGGTGTTTTAGTCTTTAGTCTTGGCATTGTGTTGGCAATCTATTATTGAGGAAGTTTTGATGGGTTTTCTCCCCCACGAGGGTTTCCCGGAATAAAATGTTGTGTACATTGTGATTGTGTTTGTTTCAATGATCCTACTTATGCTTTTATTCTATAGTAAATTGAAAAGAACTTAATAGCAACTCTAAATTTAACATGTTTAAGCTTCTTCTTGATTTTGGCAGCATATCGATAGGTTGTGCCCAAGGAAAATATGTCTAGAAAATCCATTTCTATCTAGATGTATCTATGCATACCGCCACGGTACTTGAGCGCCATATGTCACTCATAATCTTTGATACCAAGCTTGGGGCGCAAGGTATGGAAGAAATTGGTGAACTCTGGCACTATTTGGGTCCTTTCCTTTCACAGTGTGGTCCATCTAGTATATAAGGCATCATAACTTACAATAGGGTAGTATTGTTCCTTAATAGAATTCCTGAAAGAACACCAAGTGGGTGCGACTACAAATAATGTAGATCCCTCCATTTCCTTTTGCTCAAAGAAAGTCTCCCACCAATCTTTGACATGGGGGACAACCTTAAGGAGCACAAATGTAATATTTTCCCTATCAAAAAAGTTATGGACATAAAATTACCCTTTGAGAAGGTTTAACCATTTGTATACAACATCCACAACTATTTGACCTTCAAATATAGGAATATCAAAATTGATCTATACCTTGAAGGGGGTGGTGCCTCTGCTAGAGGAAGATGCGTCACTTGTTAGAAGTCGTCGAAGGATTTGCACAAAATTACCCACCATCTCATTCCTTTTTCATGAGAGGGATTCCTTAAGAAACAATTTAAAGGGATCTCCTGCCCCATCGTCTCTCTTTTGTTCCCCCATGGGTGGTCGTTGGGTTCGGCGAGGTCGATATTGCAAAGGCTCAAACAGTTCAATTCCCAACTGCTTATACCATGACCTCATTGGGGGCATGCACATAGAAATAAATGAAGATAAAACCACTTTGATACCACTGATACAAATTTATGAGCGGAATGAAATGAAACATATATCTATAACATTAACATAGATATATAGATAAAAATAAAATAGATACAGTGAAACTTAACTTCTATTCAATAAAGAAATCTGTTGAAACTCTAAAATGCAGAACAAAACAATCTTGCTCGAATGGTGGTAGCTAATCTCTAAGAAGAGATGTGGTGGCTACGCACATTTGTCTGAGCACATTACAATGAGGCCTACAAACATTTTTAACATCAAGAGGTAATCATAAAACCCTATACATCCAAAAACCTAACCCAAGGAGATGAAGCACCAAAATTCATGTGGGCCCCAATAGGGTAAGTTGGTACATCAACTTCTCGGGGTCATAATGTTTGCATAGAATCTTCGTTTTAGGCTAATTATAGCTCGTTGGAAAGGTGTGTCCGAGGAATACACATTATTCCATCATATTGTGACTATGTTTACAATGCAACTGTGGTAGGCCAAAAAACCGTTGTTTAGGGCCTCAAAACGACCCTGAAAGTTTAGGACCCAAAAATCTAGAAACAAAACTGCCAAGATGAAAACTATATGTGAGCCAATTGGAAGAGGTGGGTGGCCACCTATATCCACCTGTATCAATTATTCCATCCCCTCTTAAGTTGCTAGTGATTCTGAATATATTCTTAATAAATTTTGGGGAGTCGTGTGTCATCCATGTTGTTAATATTGTTCTTGCACATTAAGTACCTAATCATAGCCATCCTCTCAATGGGGGAAAGTATCACTTCTATGGGGAGGATAGGATAGTGTGTGTTTCCTTTAATTTTGAGATTATAAGTGATAAAATTATTTTTGATTTCATTTTTTTTCTCCAAGATTCATGAGAGATACTGCATCCCCAAACTTCACATCCATTTAAGATAACAAGAGTGACAAGAGTCTCAAAGAGGATATTTTTATTATCTGATGGCCAAAGGTTCACTAATTTATAATTATTTTCAATCCCATAATAAGATTTCCACCCTCCATTTATCCTTTTCTCAATCTTATAGTTCCAATGGAGCTTGTGATGAATATTGATTCCAAGATACTTGTACGAAGGAACTTCCTCCAAGCTATTGTTGTCATACATGAAACTATCGTAGGTGATCTTTTGGGATTTAACTATCATAACCTTTGTGTTGTCAGTGTTCATCGTTATCCTTGTACTAGAGAAGAAGTCCTTGAGGATTCTAAGTTTCCTTCTAAGGTCATATGGATTTCCTGCCATAAGAACAATATCATCGACATATAGGATAAGGATGATGACTATACTAGCAAGAGTTTGTCCAACACAACCTCAAACTTCCAAACAATCTTCTAACTTGTCAATGTATATGCCAAAAAGAGTAGGGGATAAACGACAACCTTGCTTGACTCCAATATTATAGTTAATTTCTTCCGACCATCCCTCAGTGATCCTAAACTTGACAATAATAGTCTCATACAATCATACTGTAGAAACTCTCAACTAAGAGGGAAAATTTAGTGCTTCTAACATGTTCCTAAGGTTATTCCTAGGCATAGTGTCAAAAGATTTCCTAAATTCAAATAAACATCAAAGGATATTGGTTGTATTGTTGCAACACTCCTCTGCAATGATCCCAAGAGTGACAAGGTGGTCCATAGTTGAATGACAACCTCTAAAACCAACCTCTCCTTTAGTTATTTTCTATGGATTTCTAGTCCTACGCTTATCTTCTTTTCCAAAATACTTCCGTATAACTTGGCTAAAATGGGTCTAATCATAATGGTCCTATAATTGGAAGGATTTCTTTTATCCCTACTTTTAGAAATAAGTACAATAAGTATTCGAGTCTAGGGTTTAGGGAAGCTCTGATGGATTGCTAAATTGAAGAGCTTATGTATGTGAGTGATGTGAATATGCCCTCCAATTTTTAATATTTCAGCTTGGTAGCCTTCAATGTCCTTAGCTTTCCCATTTGTGAGTCGTTTAAACCCAAACTTTATGTCTTCTATAGAAAAAACTTCATCTTTGGTATAAATGTTTGGAATGTTGTGTTGAACATTAGAGGATTCATAAACTTTTTTAAGGTAGGAATTCCAATCTGTTAGGGGAATCATACCCATTTCTTTAGTTTTGCAAATCAAAATTTGCCACAAAACTTCTTTGGATCTATCTTAGATAGGTGCAAAAGGTTCTATTGTTTTCTATTTATGTAGTGTATTTCCCCCCTTTTAATTAGAGATTTTTATCCATTAATCTTATTATATTTCAAAGACTCATTAGAGACATCCCTAATGAATTTTTTTTAATCAAATTTACTATATTTAAATAATTTAATATATATAATTTTTAAAATAAAAAGTTTAATAAATTATATTAAATTTAAATTTAAATAGTTAAATAAAACATTATATAATAACACATATCATTAATATATAGAATCTAATTGTCTATATTAAATTTAAATAATTTAAAAAATATTATTTAATGATACATTAAAATCAAAATCATATATATATATATAACTTTTTAGTGGATTTTAATCATCATCAAATATATAAAACTTAATAAATAAAAAGTATAATAAATTGCATTGAATTTAGAAGAGTTGATAAAACATTATATAATTTAGATAATTTAATATATTTTTAATTTTTTAAATAAAAAATTTAATAATTCTATTAAATTGAAATTGAGATATTTCAGTGAAAAATTATATAATAATACATATCATTGAATATTTAAAGAGTCTAATTGTCGAGAGTTGACTTAAATAATTTATTAAATATTGTTTAATTGTATATTGGATATAAATAATTTATTAAATATTGTTTAATTGTATATTGGATTTAAATAATTTAATAAAATGTGATAAATTGAAATTGAGATATTTCAGTGAAAAATTATATATTAATTCATATCATTGAATATTTAAAGAGTCTAATTGTCAAGAGTTGACTTAAATAATTTATTAAATATTGTTTAATTGTATATTGGATTTAAATAATTTATTAAATATTGTTTAATTGTATATTGGATTTAAATAATTTAATAAAATGTGATAAATTGAAATTGAGATATTTCAGTGAAAAATTATATATTAATACATATCATTGAATATTTAAAGAGTCTAATTGTCGAGAGTTGACTTAAATAATTTATTAAATATTGTTTAATTGTATATTGGATTTAAATAATTTAATAAAAAGTGATAAATTCACTGAATATTTAAAAGAAATTACTGAGTTGATTCTGTGTTAACTCTATTAAATATTGTTTAATTGTATATTGGATATAAATAATTCACAAAAAGTGATAAATGGCATTATAGATATATATAGGTATATATATATATATATATATATATATATATATATGTATATATATATATATGTATATATATATATATATATATATATATATATATATATATATATATGTATATATATATATATGTATGGTATATATATACATGTATATATATATATGTATATATATATATATATGTATATATATATATATATATATATATATATATATATATATATATATATATATATATATATATATATATATATAAGTCTAATTAAAATCTAAGCCAATTTTTGACAATTAGACTTTTATATATATAGAGGATAGATTTTAGGGTTCAAAAGTGAATTGCAAACAATGAAGGATAGAATTCAAGAAATGGAAAAACATGTAAAACAATCAATCTAAGAAGGAGGGTTGAAGGAAATCACAACTTGAGAGAGATAGTATTAAAGAGCTAGAAGAAAAATAAATAAAAAAAAAAAAAAAAAAAAAAAAAAAAAAAAAAGGATATCAAACCCATCAAAGAGGAAATGAATAAGCTAACTGAATTGGACCATGAGCTGCAAGAAAAGAGCGTTGAACCTCATAATTTTGGTATAAAGAACAACAAGAGGAGGATACACTAGCAATAGTAAAAGAGGAATTAAAAAAATAAATCACAAATTGATACAACTTAATTTGCTAGAAGCAAAGAGGCTAGGAAAAATAATTGATCAAGCTAGAAGAAAGGTTGATCTCGTCAGTGTTGTACCTAATTATAATATAACATACAATTTAGTAAATCTCCGAGCTAAAAGGGTCGGGAATATTTATATGACCTCTATTCCCTAAGACCAAGTTTGAACGGCATAAAGTTCTAAAAGTAAAAGCAGCTTTTGAAATAAGGAAAATGGGCAGTAATTAGAAATCTAAAAGCTATTGTTAGGGATAGAGACTAAGGATAATAATAAATAGGAATTGGACACTTGGGATCCTTTTTGAACTTGTCGCGGGTTTTCCATGGCTGCTAAAGGTCTCATGCGATGTTGGATCCCGAAAGGATATTGATATTATCCTCGCCTAGTCGAAACTTGGGGAGGCAATGAGGAATCTAAGGTCCCTAACATGGAAGGATTTGTCTTGTGGTCGGCATGGAACAAAAATCCCACCATAGAGGGATAGAGGCATAGCTTGTTATATATTAGAAAAATCATTTCCTCTCCTCTACATTCAACTTCATAAGATTGACCTCTTAATCAATACATTTGATAGAAATTTTAGACACCAATGCTAAGAAGATGTATATAGAAATTTGTTATTTGCACTCCTATTAATTCTACTTTATAAGAAAAATAATCTAGATAAAAATTGGTCCTATAATAATTCTAGGAACAAGATTCATAATTTGAAAATGAAGGTATTGATCCTCCTGTCAGGAGACTTTAATGCTAGGAATCAAGAACTAAACAAGCTACTCTTTTATGCATTGATTCCAACCATAATCCCTTATTGTTGGATGAGGATCTTTTTTTATCTTGACAAGCAAAGAAGCTCAAGACCAATTGAGAATTTGCCTATGTCAAGCTGTCAAGCTCTCAGAAGCTCTCAAGACTTAATAATTTGCAATGGAGTAATGAAGGGCCAAACTCCAACCAAATGACCTCAGACTAAGGGCTGTGGTGGTAGTGTTGTGGGATTATGTGATATTCGATATCCCTATTTCCAACCAAATAGCAACTTTGACCTTTAAAATGACCATGAGCCCGACTCTAACCATAAACCTTTTAACCTTTAACTCTAAAATTTTCCATGGTTAGGAGTACCATTGAAGAGAATTATGATAATCAAAGAAATTTGCTCTTAAGTAAAGTTCATATTTTCTTAAAGGATTTAAATAGTAAATTAAAACTCCAACTTAAGGACAACATTGAAGAATCCCCATCATAATTTTACAACTACCCTTTCCACTTCCATTAACAAGTTCTCTTCAAGGTGTCCCATAAAAGAATAATAGAACAACCAACCCTTGGTATGATAAAGAATGTAAAAATTGCTAGAAAATTAGATGCTTCTTAATGAGCCCTTAAAACTTGATAAGATCAATACGTGATAAAGCCCTAATTAAAAGAAAAAGATATCAATAAAAGGTAAGAGCAACTTTCACAACTATACAAGTTGATCCTAAGAAGTTCGGGAGCCAAATTCTAAAACGCAAAACTAAAGAAAATAATAAGATTCACTTAATGTGACCTGAATTCCTACCTTAAAAGTATTAATGAGTTCCCTAATGCCATGGACACCATTCCCTATTGTCCTCCAAAGGAAAGTTTTTCTTACTCCATAGAGTTCAAGTTGGGTTAACCTCAAGAATGGAAAGCTATGGACATTGAAGGCCACTAAGCTTTGAAATTTTTAAAATCGGAAAGCTAATCCTTATCCCTCACATACACAAGCTCTTCAGTACTGCCAAGGCTTCCCAAACTCGACATAAAGCTCAATGTTCTGCCTTTTTTCCATAACAACAAAAATATATCTCTCACTGAGAATCATTATGATTATCCCGTTTTTTGCCAAGATTTATGGAATCATTTTGAAAAGAAGATTAGCATTTGGCTAGAAAGTCACAAAGAGCTAAAGGCCAGTCGGTTTAGGAGATATCATCAACCGTGGATCCATCTTGTTATCTTAGGATCATTGCGAGGAGTTCAACACTAAAATGCACCTGCTGTTTTGTTGACTTTAGAAAGCTTTTGACATGGTTCTAGAAACCTTTGGAATAGGTTGAAGAGATAAGCTAAAAGTGCCTCTCGAAAGTTGAGGGTCACGCATTAAGGATACGTATGAGAACGCTATTGCTAAGTTTAAAACAATGAGGGATGGTCAAAGAGATTAACTCCATTACCTGAGTCAAACAAGGTTGTCCCTTGTCCCCTACCCTTTTGGCATTGGCGACATTGATAAATTAGAAGAATGTTTAGAAAGTGTGTTGTGTGTCCTAGCACTCACCGGTCATCAATCTTCTTTATACGCGTCGATGATATCGGGTTTCCATGGCAAGGCAAGGAGTCCCCATGATCTTGAACCAACTAAGAATCCTCAAGATTTTTTCTCCAATATGGGATGGCTGACCGTTAATACTCGATAAGACTAAGGTCATGATTATTAAAATCCAATAAGATCCCTTTTATGATACCTTTGTATATGACAACAACAACTAGAGGGAAGTGAATTCATGCAAATATCTTTGAATTGATATTCACCACAAGTTTAATTGAATTATAGCATTGAGAAAAGGATTATTGGGGGATGGAGCTTATTATGGGCTTGAAAAACAATTGTAAATCAACAACTGAGTTGGGATAAGAAGAAACCCTTCTTTGAGACTCTTGTTGTTACACCTCAAGTTATTCTTATGGATGTGAAGTATAATGTAGGTATCTCCTTGGTGAACTGAGAAAGATAGGTTAAATGAAAAGAATTTTATAAATCTATAATCTCAAAATTAAAGGAAATAATGCCTCATCCCATCCTCCTCAGAAACTACTCTCCCCATTGGAGAGAGCATGGCCACAATTAGATACCTAGCTGAGCAGAACAAGTTTAACAACATGGAAGACAAGAGGCTACCTAAACTTGCTTCAAATTCAAGTCATAAACACCAACGACTCAAGCGAGGATAGCATAAAAATACCCAGTCTTGGCTAAACTATTGGGGAATACAAAAGAAACACTTAATGTAATAAAGATACTATTAAAAAACATCAACTCAAATTAAAAAGAAAAATGTATAAAGATAGAGGGAAAGAAAATTACAGTATTATAAAGATGTCATCAACCCTAATCTATAGAAGATCAAAATTATCTATCCTGCTTTTGCCAGCAAAGAAAAATAAGCATTGCTAAGATAAGAACAAATTTCAATGAAGCCCATAGTGAAACCTATTATCACCCCTAAAAACGCCATGGGATGAAGAGGTGTCACCTTTGTGACACTAAGAAGGTTGGAAATAAAAAACACTCTTAGAATGTCCAAAATTTACACCCATATTAGGATCTATTTCAAAATACATTGGATCACACTACCAACCTTCATAACCCTTTAACTCAACAAAAGTATGGTGATCTTGAACCTTCTCTAATGCTTTTCAAGCACGTGTAAACAAAAATTCTAAAGAATCACAAGTAATCACTTACCCTCTTAAGGTCTCATAGACCAATTAGGTCTTAGTGGACGCTAATCATCATCATCATCACCATCATCATATATATATATATATATATATATATATATATATATATATATAGTGAAGCTTAAATATTGTTGCCTATTTTAAATACAATCATTAGTATGTATATGACATATTTAAAATAAAAAATTATGATAAATTGTATTGAATTTGTATGGTTTATAAAACATTATATAATATTACATTGAATATTAAATTTTAAAAAGTAGATTGAATTAAAAAAGGGTGCATGGTAGCTTAGTCCCTGCCAAGTAAATTTGAAAATAGAGTGTATCTAGATGGGATCATTAAACTAGTTAGAGTGTTCCAACAATTGTTAATTTATTATAAAATCATTGTGGATTTGCTATAATTATTATTTGTTTCCTTTATTAAAGAAAAAATTCAAAAATTATTATTAGGTAAGGGAAAGATATATATAATTTGTTTATATAATTTTTTTTTTTTTTTTTTTTTTTTTTTTTTTTTTTTTTTTTTTTTTTTTAAAAAGAAATTTAAAATTACTCTTAAAAAGAAATTACACATATGTCATCATACATAATTATATGTATATCATTTTGTATTAATCTAGTAGGAGTACACTTTGTATTAATGATAAGAGAAAAGCATAAATGCAATAATAATGAAATAAATGGATAGTAATAATGAGAGAACACGTGACATTTTTACTTTTTTCTTTCTTAATTTTTTATGTAAAAGGTTCTAGGTACTTATAACCAAGTTGATTGAAATGCAATAATAATGAAATAAATGGATAATAATGGTTAAGAACATGTGTTTCCTCTTAGGAGGTCACAAGTTCAAATCCAGAGGGGGGTAGGGTATGTATACCTTCGTAGACTTTACCAGTCAAATCGCTGGGCGGAGGGGGGTCCCTTGTCCCATAAACAAGGGGGTCTCATACACCAATTTGGTGTGCTGGCTTGGCCGTGACCTTAAAAATAGATTATTATTATTATTATTATTATAATGAGAGAACACATGACATTTTTACATTTTTTCTTAATTTTTTATATAAAAGGTACTAGGTACTTATAACCAAGTTTATTGATTATGTAATTAATTTCAAATATTGAAATAAGCGAAGGCAACAATAAGACTTCGAATATATCAACCAATGAGAAATGAGAAAAACAAATATTTTAATTATATCAAAAAATATATATTTGTTTTATTAAGTTAAACATTACACTACACATATAAATTTAAAATACAAGGTAAGTTAATGTCAAATCAATAGCAAACTCATTGCTATATTCCCTTTACAATGAATCATAATAGATAATATTAATATTGAATGCAAAATATAATGCTATCAAACTCAAAAAACTAAAAAAAAAATAGAGTAACAAGATTTCAATTGGTAAATTAATGGATGTTGGGAGGCTCTAATACCTAGGGTTTACACAAATCTCCTCTCGACTCCTTTACTATGGCATCGGTCGGAGGAGGGAGAAATATCCCTCCTAGAGCCATAGTTTAGTAGGTCGCCGCTCCAACCCCCATGGCCCCTCCTCATCGCATGCACCTTGGGCTCTAGGATCCACCACAGTACCCCACCCCGACAAAGGAAATCACATAGAATTGGGACCTCAACCGACACAAACATATCACAACCAAAACACAGCTACAAATCATGGCTCCACCAATAGCCGCGTCCCCAAAGCAGAGGAAAATCCAAAATATGAAGTGAATACCGAGAAATACAGAGGTTAAGACAACATGGAAACCCAAGGGCCAAATCGATCTCAGGCTTGGCTCCAAAGTCTTTTTCACCGCTATATTTTCTAATCTGGAAGACTGAGACAAAGTTCTTGAAAACGACCCATACATTTTCAACTCTACAGGGCTACACTTCCAGACCTGGACAAAAAGATTCTCGCTTGAAAAAAAAACTTCACGGTAGCACCAGTTCAGATTAGATTATATTCCTTTCCACGGGAATTTTGGGGCCGAGAAATCTTGGAAGGAATGGGAAACACCTTGGGAAACATTGTCAAGATGTCGAAGATCGCCAAACAAGGTTGCTATATAACGTACTCATGAATCTGTGTATATATGGATCTTGCCAAATCCTAGCCAGACTGCATTAGTCACTTCTATCAGGATAAAGGATAATGAATGGGTTCAAACACTAGATTACGAGTACATCCCATTTCATTGCACAATTTTCCATGAGCATGGTCATCTCTATTGAGATTTCCTCATCAAGCCAACACTACCTCCTCTTCATGAAAACGTGATGCATAATGTTTTGAGAATGTATCAACCAGGAAAAAAATTAAGAAGAAATCACATCTTCATTCTTCTATATCAGGTTTCAAATAACACAACTCATTTGAAACCTTATCACAAGAAGAAGATGACCAGGATCTATGAATAGATCAAGAACATCAACACGAACAAACATTATCAGATCTGGTAGCAGACAAAGCCAAGCAACGCAAGACAATGCCCCATGACACAAGCATGCAACAAGACAAGGAAGCAGAAATGTAGGAAGACATGCAAGACCATCTAGGCTCAGACGAAGGAGAGGAAATGGATCTATATGATCTTGATCTAAACTCCATAGGGGTGGCATGCAAACAATAAGATCCTAACTCTATTCCTCAACAAAAGGTGCATCTCTTGAAAGATTCCCTAGTCCAAAATCAAATCTTCAATGGCTCAACATCATAAGGTTTGAACCCAAACTCCTCCCTTGGCATTAAACCCTCTTCTTCTCTTCCTTTGAAAATCCCCCGAGAGGGAAAAAAGAGAGGTAGATGCTCCAATAAACAACTTCTCAAGAATATAGGATAATTTTCAGTAAACTCGGGCCACATTGCCTTAGTGAGAGACATGTTCAACCCCATCCCCACGTTCCACATGAAAGTCATATCATGGAATATCAGAGGCCTTAATGAAAAAACTAAACATAGGCTCCTCAAACAAAAAAATATTCAAGAAAAACCCTTTGTCATCATGATTCAAGAAACTAAATTCCCCCATAATCTCGTTCAAACCCTAGCCTCTTGAGGATCTCAAGATATGATCTTGGATGCCCAAGATGTTGTTGGAGGCCAAGCACACCATGCAACCATCACACTCTCAAATTTCCTATCTACCAAGCACACCCTCTCTGCACATTTCCAACTGATCGTCTCCTCTCAAACTCGATTCCTTAAAAATGTTTATGGTCCTAATTACCCTGTTGACAAATATTCCTTTTCAGTTTCCCTACTTTCACTCAAACCCCTCTTTCTCCACCATCAATGGCTCATCGGGGGTGGCTTCAATCTCATTTCTTCTCTCTCAGAAAAAAAAAAAGGGGGAAAAAGAAGGATGGAACCTGACTCTAAATCATTTCTTGATGTTATTCAAGCCCTCAACATGGTGGACATAGAAAGTGTCAATGGCATTTTTACATAGAACAATCATAGAATATGCCACCATCAAGTTTCCTCTAACCTGGACCGCTTCCTTGTCTCAGAATCAATCCTCTTATACAACTTTCACCCTCTTGCCTCAATTCTCCCCTTCGGTGGCTCAGATCATTGGTTGATCTCACTTCATATAGATATACAAGGCATCCCTCTCAACCGCCCCTTTCGATACGAAAGATTTTGGATCTCCCACCCTAACTTCCTTCCCAATATCAAAACCGGGTACAAGCCCTTTTCCAGATCCCCCATGCACAAATTTTAGAAGAAGCTCAAATATATCAAACAAAAAGTCAAAATATGGAACAAAGCTGAATTTGGTAATATCTTCCAAGAAAATAAGAACATCATCGAAAAATTGGAACAATTACAACAAGCAATAATTCATGAAGGAAGAACATAACTTTAATTCAAGAGGAAGAACACCTTCAAAAAGAGATGAGTGATCGCGAAAATCAGGAGAAGATTCTGTGGAAACAAAAATCTTGAATCCATTGGATCAAGGAGGGAGAAAATAATTTGAAATTTTTTCACAGATCATTGATCCATTGTAGACACCATACTCACATTATTTCAATAAAGGATAGCTAGTGAAACAAGCTCATGGAACATCATGACATCGAACAAGATCTTGTACAACACTTCCACACTCTCCTAACTGCACCAGAAAGAGACTGACGAACCTCCATACAAAAAATCACCCAGCACATCCCCTCCCTAGTCTCTCCTGAATTTTTTTTTTCCCTTATGAGACCCATTGCCTTCGAGGAGGTCGAACAAGTTATCCTTGCTATGCCCAAAAAAAAATCTCCCAACCTTGGTGGCTTCACTACATATTTTTACCAATCCTACTGAACCATCTTAAAATGGGACATCTGGGTTGTTGTCAAATATTCTAGACTTCACTCCAATATCCTCCCATCCCTCAATGCCACTTTTCTCACCCTGGTCCCAAAGGAGGATAAAGTGGAAGACCTAAGAAAATTATGACCCATAGCTCTCTGCAATGTCATCTTCAAAATTATCACCAAATTCATTGCCAATTGTCTCAAACCTTTTCTCCCCTCCTCATTTCCCCTGAGAAAACTGGATATGTGGAAGGAATACAAATATTAGATGGAATTATTCTTGCACATGAATTTATTCACTCTCTCAAAACTAGAAAATCACCTGGCATGCTTCTGAAAATGGACATCTCAAAATCCTTTGAGAAACTCAACTGGAAATATATTCAACATACTCTCAGTGATTTTAGGTTTTCTCGATAGTGGATTAAGTGGGTTCTCTCCCTCATCTCCATTGCTTTATTTTCCATTCTGATCAACGAATCACCCTCCAAAACCTTCTCTCCTTCCCGAGGCATCAGAAAAGGACATCCTCTCTCTCCTTTCATATTCATTCTAATGGCAAAATAACTCAAAAGATCTATCAAAGCAACAGTTGTGGAAAATAAAATGAAAGGAATTCGTCTCCACAATGCATACCATCCAATATCCCACGAGCAGTTCGTGGACAAAACAATACTTGTGTCCCATCCTATAGTCAGTGAATCCAAATCCATTTAATAGGTCCTCTCTAATTTTGAAAAGGCCTCAGGCACCTCCATAAATCTGGCCAAATCTCAAATATTTTTCTTTAGTACTTCCCCTGCAATACAACTACACATATAACATATCCTTGTCTTTCAATGAAGTACTCTAAATCTATCAAAATATCTTGGAACTCCACTCATCAACAATGGGCTATGGAAGTCATCTTGGGAAGACCTTTTAGGCCAAATGAACAAGAAACTAGCTAATTTGTCCTTCATGGTGCTTAATGCTCTAGGACACCTAGTTATCCTTAAATATGTCCTCCAAGCTATGCCTCTTTATTTATTTTCGGCATTGGTTGCACCCAAATCTATTATGAAAGTTGTTTGTAATCTGCATCGTACCTTTTTGTGGGGTGGATCTCACAAAGAAATAAAGTGGGCACTTGTTTCCTGGGTCAAGATTTGTCTACCCAAACTCAAAGGTGGCCTGGGTCTCAAATATCCCTAAACTTTAAGCTCAGTTCTGGGGGACAAAACATGGTGGAGTTGGATTACCTCCAAAAACACACTTTGGGAGCATCTTTGGCATAGGAAATATTGCCCCCACGTGGACACTCAAAATCTAATCAGACTTTCAGGAAATATCACAAGATCCATCTTATGGAATATGGCATGGCGAAATAAACTTTTGTTCCACTCCCACTATTTCTAGGAAATCCAAGATGGAAAATATGCACTCTTTTGGGACGATGTGTGGCAGTATCTCCCCCCATTAAGTCAACACCCTGTGGCTGCAATACTCAGAGAAAGAAATAATGCCTAAAACAAACTCAAGACTCATCATTATTGGCTCCCTCCCATGCAACAAGATTTATGGAGAACGTGGATTCCTTAAGAACTTTAGGGCCTCATCCTTCACCAAATGGAATGGGACTCCTTTTGGACATACCTAATGAAGAGGAATATTCATATTCAAACAAGGCAATACATACTCAGATGGGGAATTAAATCTACAGGTTGCTACACCATAAAAGAATCTTATCATCTCGCTACAGGCGATCAACACACCCCCATGCGAGAACTATGGAATAAAATATGGACTGAACAACTATGGCTGAAAGTTTCCTTCTTCCTCTAGCTCCTCAACAAAGGTAAAATTATGACATGGTAAGACCTCTTAAGGCATATCTTTTAGGGCCCGACTTATTGCACTCTTTGCAATGCCAATGGCCAAAAGACAAAGAAACACTTGTTCAACTCATGTCCCTTCTCCTCTTATATTTGGGATCAAGTTTCTCTCCTCTTTAGAACTTAGGATCACAACAAGGACAATATCCTGGACACCATCAAACAATGGAGACCGATATAATTCAATAATATAGTATCTAATCGAGCCTAGAAGCTACTCCCAGGTTTTCTCATATGGGAAGCTTGGAAAGAACAAAAACATCATTTATTAAAAAATGAATCCCTCACAATAGAAGCAAGTTGGTCCAAAATATGAAGAGCATTGGGGAAACCACTTTTACCTCCACTTGGACCACTCGGGATTGGAATGGATCACCGCAAGAGCTCAAAATTGTGTAAAGAATCAACCTTCAACCCCCTATTTCTCTCCCCATCCCTACCTCCCCCATCCCCAACACCTTCTCCCACATCCCTACCTGGTTCCCCCCCTTATAGGATTTCTCAAGCTAAACTTCGATGGCGCAACAACTAGGGACACATCATCTAAATCTATGCCAATTCCTTCAGAGTCGAAAGAAACCATGCCACAAAGTTAAAGGAACCGGAAGTCGGCCTCAACATTTCTCCCCATCCCTACCTCCCCCATCATCCCCACCTTCCCCATCCCTACGGTTGCATACACATGGGATTTCTCAGGCTAAATTTGTTGACATCTAAAGAGTTCTGCCACCCCCCCCTATAGGATTTCTCAAGCTAAAATTTGATGGCGCATCTAAAGGAAACCCGAGCCTAGCCAGTTATGGAGGAGTTTTCAGCAACAACTAGGGACACATCGTTTGAATCTATGCCAATTCCTTCAGAGTTGAAAGAAACCATGCCACAAAGTTCAAGGAACCTGAAGTCAGCCTCAACATTTCTCTTTGGGAACATTACCACATGCTCATCATAGAGGGAGATTCCCTACTCATCATCTACATGCTCTACAAGCTCCAATGTGGTACCCCTCCAAACAAAATTACCCAAAGATGGAGACTCACTTCTACTTTGGAATGAACCCATGCCATCATATCCCAGATTGAAGTTGTTATACCCTCTCACATGAAATGATCGGCCAATAAAATATTTTACCGTTTAGCCAACGAGGGACTTGACAGAGAGGACAATCCTTTGGACCCAGCATGGGACCATGTCCCCCTCTCTCCCCTAGATATTGATTTCCATTCCCTAGCCCATGGAGACCATGCTCCCATGTATCGGGTGACAGGGAAGAGACCAGGCATGGGGCCGCCATCTAAGGCAGACTGCCACATATCCCCCTAGCTTGTTGGTACCTACCACCCTCCTCCTAATCTCATCACCTCATCTCATATGGAGTAAATACAATGATCAACAGTATAATGCTTGGATCATTCCACCTAGCGGCTATCTTGATCGATATCTGCTTATGATTCTTCAAAGGTACCTCACTCTCACCTGGTATGTCCTTCCCTTCTTGCATTCCATCATGGCTCATCCATCTGTTGTGTCTTGCATTACTTGTTATCACTGCCCTCATAATGGCGCCATCCTCACATCTTCCTACATCTAGTCTCTCGGTTATTACTTCCCTGCTCCTTGCACTTGTGCCCATCAATGTTCCCTCCCATTGTTATTCCTTCCCCTATTCACTCTCACCTTAATACGTGTCCCTCCTCCCTCCCTTTCCTTATTGCTTGGCCCGATCACTGTGATACCAATGTCTTGTGGAAACCATTCGCGACGGGATCTTGGTGGTTCCTCCTGTAGACAAAGGGGTCATTTTGGTCCCCATCTGGTCACTTCTACAGAAGAATCCTCATATTCTTACCTTTCCCATACTCCTCTTTGGGTTGATGTTTGGGTTTTGAGTCACTTTGTATTAGATGATGAGGTGCTGGACACTGTAGGCTCATGGGTACCAAACACAAGTAACACAAGGTCGAGGGTATCCCAATATCTAAAGACTGTGGATATTTATTTGCATCTGAAGCTTCTGCTCGGTCACACCATGGTTGATAAAAAGGACGAAAAACAAGAAATTCTTCTCCATCTTGACGAAATCCAAGGACACATTGGATCTGTTGGCCAAACACTTGGTGGGCATGGATTTCTCTCAAGTTACTCTGCCCCAGACCTAGGTGCCTCCAGATGACGGCCAAACCTCTGCATAATTGTCATGATCTTTTGTTTTTTCTATCTATTGTTTAATCTGGGAGGTTTTGGACTCTTAACCCAACTCCATAAATGTCAAAACAGATAAAATCTGCAGACAATTTTTTTCTAGGCATAGTCAATAGTTTTATTTTTAGTTATAGTCTGATACTCAATCATATACATACTTTCATTTTTAAAAGACAGTTCTATCATACCACCATTGAAAACTTGATGCATTGTTGCTAGTCTAATTTCCCCAGTGGCATGCCAACAACAATATTTTTGTTTATATTCATCATGGCAATAAAAAGACTCGGGATTATTAATAAAAAAACAAAATATATTGTTATATTAATTCAATAGTTTAATGATATACATTAATAATGATCAATGATGGAATAAAATTTAATAATATAATATAAATAATGTATTGAGTTAACAATGAATATTAAACTTCCTCGAATGGGATGTTAATAGATAGGACGTTGAGCACACATGTGGTAGATGTGGTCACCACTCACCACCTAACTCAACATTGACTCATCGACGAGATATGGCATGAGGAGCACAAATCTTGGGGCAGTAGAAAGTCCTAGAGGCAGGGGGAAGAACTTCATCGTCGTACCCATGATCTTTGATATGAAATGAAGAAGTCGACTACAGGTTTGTTGGGGTATGGGTAGTGTCTCACACTGTCATGATCCATAGTGGGAAGCTAAAGAAGGATAGAGTTAAGAATGACCAGAGAATCATGGCTAAGGAAGGAAACATTCTAGTAATCATGGCCATAGAATGGATGTGAAAACTAGATGAACATTATGGGGACAACATGCAACCCGATTGGGATAAGCGAGAGACCCATAGTAGGCACAATGAAGTTAACTTGTTGTTGATATACATAGGGATTCTCTTGACTCCTTATGCAATGCCTTATTTGATTTGATTTCAATTCAATGAGGTGAGATCTCTTTGTGTGAGGGTTCAAGAATTGTGTGAGGGTTCAAGAACTTGACATATTCGATTTGGGCTTGGAGTGTTGAAATAATGTAACTGCGAAGAGTATTCTTATTATTATTGTTATTTTATTCATAGGATTAATCCCCATTGAGGATTATTCATGTCGGTAATTGTATTAGGACCAAATCCCCTTTTGCGGCTTGGTCAACAGACAATTATAATAGGTAGAATAAGAAGTTGGCCCCAATAGTTAATAAGAAGACCCAACAATATAATAAAGGTGGGTTTACCCACCCAGATTAAGAAGTCAACCCTGCCAGTGAAGAGACACTTCACACATGCCAAAACTTGTGTGAGGGTTCAAGAATTGTGTGAGGGTTCAAGAACTTGACATATCTGATTTGGGTTTGGAGTGTTGAAATAATGTAACCATGAAGAGCATTCTTATTATTATTGTTATTTTATTCATAGGATTAACTCTTACTGAGGATTATTCATGTCGGTAATTGTATTAGGACCAAATCCCCCTTTTGCGGTTTGGTCAACAGAGACAATTATAATAGGTAGAATAAGAAGTTGGCCCCACAGTTAATAAGAAGACCCAACAATATAATAAAGGTGGGTTTACCTAACCAGATTGAGAAGTCAACTCCTGCCAGGAAGAGACACTTCACACACAGCCAAAACTTGTATAAATAAGGAGGCTAAAGGCCCTCATTTGAACACAAACTCACTTGCCTGGGGTTTGAGAGACAAGTCTTGATCTGTTACTGACAAAGGAGAGGGAGAAGAGGGCACATCTTTGAGAGGACTTCTATATTGGCTTTGAGTTATCTCTGACATTGCATTGACAATTTACAAGGAAGTTTCGTTAGTTTTCCCCTAGAGGGTTTCCCAGGATAAATGTTGTGTCTCTTGTGAATGTGTATTTCTAGTGATCTTGTTCTTATGTTTCTCTTATCTATTGAAATGCAAAGAACTATAATAATGGCATAACATTAACATGGTATCAGAACCAACCTTAAGAAAGCATATTTCGCAAGAGAAAACGGTCATTGTTGTACCTGCAAATTAGGGTTTTCAAAAAGTGAAGCCTTTTAGCTCCAAACCACCTAGAAAGTTGTGCCCTCCCCAAGGATCCATAACTTAGAGCGACCTTTCAGCTAGATCTTCCCAAAAGTGAAACCCCGGGTTTCACAGTACCCTCGTAAAACCAGTACCCGGTACCGTGAGCACTGGCACCGTAAAACCAAGCACCACCAACCAGATCAATTTTGAGGGGTGTTGGATTTTCAAATTCGACTCCATCAACTAACTCGGGCCTCACCAACGAGATCCCCTAGAGCAGACATTTTCAAAACTCGAAAGTTTGAGTGACTAGGGTTTCATAAACCCTAAGTTGCGCCAGCCTCCTCGTGAACTGCTTGTAGTTGTGGTACCCGGCCAGTCAAGTAGTCTTAGAACCAATTGTAATCACCCTTGAAGTTATCTCAGAGTTGGCAATGATTATCGCTACAAGATGGTTTCACCACCGCAAAATGCTATCGAGGTATTAATTCACATATGTTTAATGGTTAAACCAGTATTTGTCGAGAAGGGATCTTTTGCCATAGATCCAAGGATCTCAAGATCCAACACACTGTAGGAATGATGCACTGTGTGTGATTATTCTGACATACATCTATTTGTCATAACATTATCTCAATCAATGTTGCATGTTGAAGCAATGATCAAATTATTAGAAGGATTAAAGTTGATCATAGAGCTTATCCCTCTAATCTAACCTTCGGCTACAGCGATTGCCTTAGTGAACAAGAGACAAAATTGAAGAAATTCTCACTGGCCACTCTGAGTGAAGGACCGAAGAAAAAGAAAGCACTCATTCCTAAGGACAAGGCTCCGTAGTTTGATTAATCAAGATTCAAGGTACACATGACAAGTTGATGACTGTAGTTGAGACAACAGTCTTTGTAGCATATAATTGATACCATGTGAGAATATGAGGTAAATACTTTGCCTAATGCTAAATTCAACAACACCTCCTCTAGAGAAACCCTGTGTGTTAAGCTACAGCTGCCGTAGTTTTGGTCCCAACACTATGAGAGTGTTGACCTCATTTTTTTTTTTTTTTTTTTTTTTTTTTTTTTTATTGTATTTCTTACTTTTGATAGCTCTAAAGGAGCTACCGTGGTGATTGTTCATGCTATTGCCTTATATTATCAAGAAGCGATATTATTCTTTCTTGTTGTTTTGTTGACCCGTTCGTGTCACATGAGGAAGCTTAAGTAACTAAGGTTGTAGAATGAAACATGCTAAAGGAGAGACCAGAATGAAGCAATCATCATTGAAGAGAAGAAGGTGACTTGCAGATAAGCTTATAATACCTGCTGAAGTCAGCCGCATAAGGACCCATATACCCATTGAAAACCTATGTGAACTTTGGCATACAGAAGATTTAGCCCAATAACGCTCCAAGGCACCACCATACATGGTCGTCACGTATTTACTATAACCTGGGTTTGATCAAGAAGGCATATGCAAATGGATGTGCGCAAGGAAGGGAATAATATCAAGAACCCTTTCCAAAGAGGGGAAACAAAGAAGAAGGAGCATTAGAACTCATCAATTCGGGGACGCGGTGCGGGCTCCAATCATCCCTCCATTAGCTAGATGTTGGGATCAAGAGGGAACTCACTACTCCCCATAACCCCCAACAAAAACAAGGCTATGTAGTTGAGTTAGGAAGAACAAAACACCATGGCCGAAACACCATGATTCACGCATCAATATCTTCCCCTGCGGTGCTTGCGGGCGTAAGCAAACAATGGAAGTCAAGCTATGCGTAACCAATTATCCCATAGCACACTTAGTTCAAGACCTCAAGAAATGTTCACCTAGCTAGCCAGTGTGAGGTAAGCTTCATCTCAAAATATTTCTATCGCCCAAAGTGTTTATCCACATACCCAAAGAGAAAAGAAACAAGCTCGAACCTCCGTAAAGAAGGAATATTTGTGGGATAATGTGAGGTCCTGGCCTTTAGAATCTACATATTTGGTCACCGCCATATTGAAATTAGCAGACGGACTTTGATGAAGAAGCAACACTTAAGAAATCAAGAAGATGCCACTTGAAGAAGTACATATGAAGAGGAACCCGTAACCTGTGATTGCGTTAATCCGCGAGGGAAGTTCCTGTGAGTCGCAGAACTGTAAGGGAAGTCGTAACTCCCGCTGATGAGGAGACTCTTGACACCACGCATAACATAAGTTCAAGATCCTCCTCAAATTACCTTCTCCCATAAAAGAAAGCATGCTTTGGGCAAGAGAGCTTATTCAATATGGAGAGAATTATGGTGTTCCTAAAGGAACCAAGAGACAGGTAAAAAGACCAAATCATTCTCCAGTTACACCCGCTTTGATGTGTGTAATTCACTAGATGAAGAGCCTTCCACATACTTTGAAAGAATCCAGTCCAAAGAAGGAATGTAGCAGATGCCATGACGAGGGAATACCCAATCCATAATAAAGCATCGATACGGGAAATAGTTCCCGTAATTCAAAAGTAAGGATGTGGTATCATCAAATGGCTCTTCAAAATAAAAACATACCGCTGATGGAAGTATTGAGAAATATAAAGTAAGATTTTGTCGCCGTATTTCTTCCTCCTGCATAAAGGCACACCATGAAGAGACATTCGGCCTCTGCGGGCTAGATACACTTCGTCAACCATCATAGCTCTGGGCAATTTAAGATGAAATGGAAGGTACACCGGATGGACGTGAAGACAATCCTCTCCGAATGGGAAAAGTTATCAAGAGGAAGTGTATATAGAGCAACCCTAAGTATTTGACGTTTCAGCACAAGAAGTCTCATGTCTACAAATTCGAAGAAAGCCTTATATCGATTGAAGCAAGCTCCCAGAGCTTGGTATACGAGACAGCTTTGATGAGCTTAGGTTTTACCAAGAGGAAGCGCACTCAAATCTCTACTTCAAAAATTATGGATAATGAACCAAGAATATTACTACTATATGTGGATGACTTATTCTTAATTGAGAAGAAAAGTTTTTCCATCAATAACGTAAAAAAGAGACTCTTCCATAGAATTTGAAATGAAAGACCTTGGTCTAATGTGTTACTTCTTTGGCCTTGAGGTATGGCATAGTCCAAAAAAGGATCTTCCTTAACCAAGGGAGGCCACACCTACCGGGAAATCTTTAAAGATTTTCACATGTTAGAATGTGCTTCCATGAATACCCATGCAGCTAAAGTTGAAGTCGCTATCGATACTCTCGCCGACTTGATAGATGCCACAATCGTACGATAGATTGTTATTGGATCACGATGTACCTAATGAACATCGATTTGGTGACATTCTGCTGGTGCTGAACACCTTGAGCTCTGCCTCGGTAGAGCCTGCACGTTGTTCAACGAAGTGGATGCAAAACATGTGATGAGGTACCTTAAAGGTACAACAGATTAAGTATGGTCTCAGCCTATGATGGAGATCATGACTTCACATCACGAGTGGATACACTAATGCGATTAAGGTGAAGCCGCTATTTACAAAAATCAATTTCGATGTTGTTTCAGCTTTGGGATCGCCTATGATCTTGTGGCGTAGTAGGAAGCAATCTCAATATTGCTCTCAAAGATACCGAAGCAGAAAGTACATTGTCGATGTTCTCATATCGTTAAGCTATATGGCTTCGATAGTTGTTGGACCTGGCCTATTTGACTTGAGATGAGAGCAACCGTGATTCTTGTGACAACCGTGAGTCGATAAAGATAATCGTGAGAATCTTGTATCTATGATAGGTCAAGCACATAATCCGCTTATTTCATCCGCTTATTATTGGTACAAAGAGAAGCCTCAGTCAAGCACATTGGTACCAATGAACAAGTTGTCACAAAGTTGACCAAACCCCGTAAAGTTTGAACACCTTTGAGATAAGCTTGGTATAGTCCTACCGGAAAGGACCCTCCCGAAGGGGAGTATACATTCCCTTGCTTCCTCGACCTCGGCCAAGTAGACGTAGCAAGATGAGTCATTACTGACCAACAAGTATAGACGTAGCAAGATCGCTGCTAGGTGTTCCTTGCTTCCTCTTGCCTCACGTTAGACATAAAGCAAGATGAGTCATCACTGACCTCGCTTGGGACATAAAGCAAGACGCTTGTGTGTTCTTTCTTCCCACTGCTAGACGTAGCAAGATGAGTCATTGCTTCTAATCTTGCCGTTAAACGAAGCAAGACATCAGGTATGTTCCCTTACCGGACCCTCTATTAGATGCTAAGATGAGTCATTGCTCGACCTCACTGGCACGTAGCAAGATGCCAGTGTTCCTTTGACCTTGTTGTTAGAGATAAAGCAAGATGAGTCATTGCTTCGACCTCGATGTTAGACATAAAGAAAGACACTGTGTGATTCCCTGCTTCTGACCTAGCTTTTAGACGTGTAGCAGATGATTCCCTCATTTCCGGACCTCGTTGTTAGATGTAAACCAAGATGATGATGTGTTCCTTGATTCTAACAACTAGGTCAGAATAAAGTAATATCATCACCTCGCTTCTGACCCAGTTGTTAGATGTAAAGAAAGATGATGACATACCTTGCTCGACCTAGTTGTTTGACGTAAAACAAGTTGTGACCGGTCGAAAGCACCAAAATTTTATATCACCGGGTGGGAAATTGAGTTAGTGTAGTAATCAGGATGTGCCACCTAGTAATATGAGGTATCATTTTTATTGACATATTGATGCAGATGATGATAAAATTCCTTCGAGAATGATGATGCTCACGGCAGAAAACTTTCGATGACTGTAAATATGCTAGCCAATGTTTCAAGACATTGACGACACCGCCCCTCCGATACACCGATGATGCACCCTCACCGATGTCGCTGAAGAAGACCCTTGTTAAGGGGAGGTTGAAATAATGTAACCGTGAAGAGTATCTCTTATTATTATTGTTATTTTATTCATGTGGATTAATCCCCATTGAGGAGCCATTAATCAATATGTCTGGCATTGGCCAACCCTTGCAGATCACAATCATAATAGGTAGAATAAGAAGTCACCCAATTAATAAGAAGACCCGTAAATATAAGAAAGGTGAGTTTACCCACCCATTTTGAGAAGTCGGACTCCTCATGCTGAAGAGACACTTCACACATGCTAGAACTTGTATAAATAAAGGAGGTTAGCGCCTCATTTGGAACACAACTCACTTGCTCACTTTGAGAGACAAGTTCAGATCTCTGCTACCACAAAGGGTAGAGGAGGGGAGAAGAGCATGATCTTGAGAGACTCTCTATTGGATTTGAGTTTGTATTGGCAATTCTATGATAAGGAAGTTTTGTTGGTTTTTTTCCCCTAGAGGGTTTCCTGTCAGGATAAATGTTGTGTCTCTTGTGAATGTGTATTTCTCAATGATCTTGTTCTTATGTTGCTCTTATCTATTGAAATGCAAAGAACTATAATAATGGCATAAACATTAACATGGAGCTCATCTCAGTCAAGAAAGGTATGGTGCATTGAACCTTCGCATTTCGATATGCAGGTGACGAAGTTCTGCGAACAATGGTTTACGAATGAGGGTTGGTGGAAGCAAGTAAGTCGAGGGTCAAGGGTAGTGGGTCACAACACAACTCTTCGATTCAGGAGCCTCAAGCCTATCCCAGTTCCAAAATGTCTAAAGGAGGGAACAAAGGATACAAGGCAGGGGTGTGGTGAAGGACTCCTTGTCCTCTCGCCCACACATATTCACTATAGTGGAAATTGAAGCTTGGGAGGATCAAAATAGATTCTTGGAAAACTACTATAAGGAAGCTCAACGAGAGGTCGACCAAGTGCAAGAGATGGTGAAGCTTAGGTGAAAGAAGACCTTGAATGAGGAAAATTTGGGAGGAAGCCAGGGGTTGGTTGAAAAACCCTCTTTACTCCCACACTTGTGAGACCAAGTTCTTTAGAACATGTTAAAGAAATCGTAGTTGAGACACAGTGGAAATGCACGGCTGATTAAAAATAGATCCTGCACACCATCCATGTTTTCCAAGGTAAATTTAGGCTTGTGTTAGTTTTCTTATGGGATCAAGTTTAAGGTTTCTAAAATGTCCAATGACCCAAGATCAAGTAAGCACCCTGCAAAATACCCAACCTTTGATGGAACTCATGACTTACCAATTACACTTGATAAGGACTCCCATCCTACTCAAAATCAGGCTATAGATGAAGAGGATGAATTTCAACTAGAAGGGGAATAAGAATACTATGTCCTCTCGTAAGGACTCACTTGGGTCGACCTTCATATTTTTTGTTGCAAATCTTTTATTGTTATGTTCATAGATAAGCTAAACTTTTAGTTTTCTCTGTCATATATTGTTGTTTTCTTTCTCGGAAATCATGTGAAAAACTATTATTCTCTTTGGAAATAATAGACTCTAATGAGACATGGTTTCTTTTTGGGACGTATTCTAGTCTCCTTATGTATTTTCTCCTATAATAATAGAAGTAGATTTTGAGCTTTAAAAATAACATAAATATTAAACTTAATAAACAACATTTAAATTTAAATAGTCTAATGAACAACATTGATATTAAACTTAATAAACAATATTTAAATTTAAATATTCTAATGAACAACATTAAATATAGAGAAAAAAAATTAAAAAAATAAATAAAATTTTATAATAAATATTTTATAATTTTATAACAAATATTTGATAAATTAAATTTAAATTGCAATAAATAACATTAATACCAACATATTCATTTCAAATCAATTCTAATATATTATAGTTGTTGGGAATCCAAAAATTACTCAAAATCTAATTAACAACATTGAATACTAATATATTATATTTGTTGGGAATCCAAAAACTATTCAAAATCTAATTAACAACATTGAAAATAAAAGAAGAAAAAATAAAAAACATATTTTAACATTAAAAGTAAAAATAAAGAAAAATAAGATTTTAATATTTTAAATATTTTATACATTTATTAATTAAATTTAATTTAAAATAAACAAGGGTTGTATGGTAGTTTAGTCCCTGCCAAGTAAATTTGAAAATGAAGATGATAGTTAACACCCTATCATTATTAATGATGACGATTACTTTGAAACATGAATAATATGCTAACAAATGAGCTAGTTTCATAATCTTAAAAGAAATCAACTTCTTAAAAGAATTCAACATAGACTCACAAGGGGTGGAGAAAGTCTTATTGCTCCATGATGACAGGTAATTTATAAATTTGTCATAACTAGTACTAGACAAAATATCTTACCATGATTTTACTTTAATGTAGCTGCCATATAGTTTTGGGATTAACTTAAATTTCCTTCTAGTTAAGCTAAGCAAACCAAATGCAAATCTTATTTAAAAAATAAAAAATAAAAATAAACATTTCACATTTTATAATATATATTTTAATATATAAANAATATTTTACTATCTTAACATGTATATTATAAAATATAATATACATTTTAATATATAATATATTATAATATTTTATGTGTTAACATATATATTATAAAATATGTAATATATATTTTAATTTATATAATATTTTAATATGTTATGATATGACACATCCAAAACAAAACATCAATATCATGATTCCTTTCTTCATTCTTGAAGAGACATAGCTATATAGCTCTAGTTTTTGTAGTATACCAATAATCAAGATAATGATATTGTTAACCAACAACTGAAGTTGACAGAAAGTTTGGATATGGAGATCTATATAGGGAAATGTAAATTTTAAAAAATATTTTATTGTGGTGGTGTAATAAGTGCTATATATGTTGTACAACCAAATAGGATATGTTGTTATTGATTATGCAATTAATTTTAAATATTGAAATATATTGAAGGCAACAATAAGACTTGAAAAATATTAACCAATTAGAGATGAAAAAAATAAATATTTTTATATATCAAAATATATATATTTATTTTCTTAAGTTAAACATTACATTTTACAAACAAATTTAAAATATAAAGCAAATTAATATCAAATTAGCAAATTCATTGCTATAGTCCTGTTAATAACATTAAAATGGTTTTTTCTAACTAGTTTAAGAAATGACTTTTAGTTGGATCATAAGAATCAATATTTTTTTGTTTTTCAAAATCCATTTCTGAATGCAGAAATGGATTTAAAATGGACTCCAATATCCAACTCAAAAAGCTACACATGTGAGTAATTAATGCAAAACTCCACTATCCTTTTGCAATGAACACAACTACTTCAAACTAAGTATAAAATTAATTGAATTAGTTATTTTGTGATTAATTAATGCAAAACTCCACTATCCTTTTGCAATGAACACAACTACTTTAAACTAGGTATAAAATTAATTGAATTAGTTATTTTGTGATTGTAGATATGATGAATTAAATTTCATTAAATAAAAGTTTTTGAATATTTTTTTTAGATTTTTTAGATTTAATTTATTTAAAAAAATGTTAAATATTTATCATCCAAATATTTTAGGGAAGTTAAATCTATTTATACATTTAAAAATATAATTTAAACAATAAAAAATTATAATCAAAAATAAAATTTAAACAATAAAAAAAAATTGCAATATAATCTAAATTTATATTGCCTAATTTTTAAAAAAACCATTAAACCATACCATTCGAAATGGATTTAATATTCAATACAGTTAAAAACCCTAAAGCTACGAATGCAATGAATTTATTAAACAATAATAAAAATGTAATGAATTTATTAAATAATAATAATGTAATGAATTTGTGGAAACTCGGTTTAGTCATCCACAATGACAATCAAACTCGTCTCGTCCCTTTGTGTTCGTAAACCAGAACTCCAAAAATAGCATCTGAGTTATGGAGATTGTGCATTAAAGAGAGAATACCCCTTTCAGTGGCACAATTTCAAATGCAAGATAAATCCATTTAAACTGTCAGTCTTGTCCATCTGATTTTTCATAATAAACGGCCAGTTTATCTATTTTCTAAAATATACGAAACTGTCAGTCTTGTCCATCTGATTTTTCATAATAAACGGCCAGTATATCTATTTTTTAAAATAGAAAAAAAGCCAGCGACCCTTTCATTTTCGAGAACCATTGAACAAAAATAGACAATATCGAAAAACCAGAAAAAAAACCAGCAATAGCAGCATTGGATTTTCAGGAACCCTTGAACAAAAATAGACAATATCCAAAACCAGCAAACTTACCCACTACATGTCAATGACAGCATTACAATCTAAGCTTGCAGCAAAAGATATTGCCCATCCTTACAGCGACTTGCCATAGAAAGGGCAGAGGTCCATTGGAAGTGACGAGCGAAATCAGAAACATAATGAAGAAACTAAATCTCATTTAAGTCGCACTGCAGTTTTCTAAACTAAAATCCGCCCAAATCCCATCCGATTTTATTTTGCGCGTAATGGACCGCTAGACCTCACGGAATTCCAGTCCTATCAACATTATCGCCATGTCCGGCGCCAGATAGCTGTCTCATCTGCTGTGAATTGCCACTGTCATTCTTATCTGGACGATCATATTCTTTTTCTTCGTCTTCTTCGTCCCATCGAGTGCTTCCGTAATATACGCCATAAAGTATCAACTGGCATGCGCCTAGCAGAGATCCAAGTCCATTGGGTAGCTGCATGCATCCACAATTATTATGAACAATTATATGTATACACACACCAAGTAATAAACAATATTATTACTCACCACAAGATTAATGTCAAAGTGTATGCAGCCATAGATAGCCCAGATCAAGCCATTGGCAAAGCAACCCAAAGAAAGGTAGAATGGCATGTATTTCACACTTTTGGTTTGAATAACCTTTTTCTGAAAACAGTAACAGAGAGCGTTATTGTCCGGTATTATTAGAAAAAAAAAAACATTAATCGAAAAAAAAAGGGAAGGGCAGTTACCATGATTGACAAGGGTGCTGCATACATGAAAACATTGAATACAATGCAAATAGTTCCAATGACTAACGATCGTCTCTTATGGGTATGCTCTAAAGTTAATGATAAACTCGCCACTGCTGCAAAGAATACGAATATCAACGCCAACAATCCCACAACTCTCCTCTGTCGAAGCAGGATGAAGAAGGTGGAAGTTAGACATTAGATATTTGCACAAAGAGAAGCCATTGATATCTATAGTTCGACCTTTTTTTAGGTGCACAATGAGAAGACAAGACCTTTTAGGTGCACTATATTTCTGATCAGAGATCAGACAGCTGCTGTTACTAAAATTGTAAAATGGAAACTAAAAAAGAACAATGCTTTAAAATCTCCACGACTTACCTTCTCGTTTTTGTTCTTACAGAAAATGAGGAAGAAAATAGTATAAACTGTTTCAAAGAGCAGACCCACCCCATTTACTGTAAGCACAAGAAGGGTGTTGGGATGAACAAAAGGCGTGCCGTATAACACCCACAACGCACAGTTGAGCAGAGTCATGGGGTAAGGAAAGCCGGAATACCCTCGAGTCGATTTCCATTTCCACACATTCAAAAATGTGGGGCTGCATCATCACCAACCAAAAACCTAATTTATAATTCTTAAATCTTAACTCTAATACCGATAACCAGCTTTTACATTAATACCAACAAATGTAAAACTCATAACTATGAAATCTTACAGTGGAGAAAGGAAGAGAAAGACCGAAATAATATTCCCTGCAGAGAAATAAATATTAAGTGATTGTCGGATATCAGTTCAGGTAAACTCGAAAGCTGATGAAAAAAAAAAATTGCTACGGTTCAGCGAAAACCTACCTATGATACCAACGACCAACCGAATAGTATCCGCAGTCGCCATTCTGTTGTGGAAGGAGGGAGAATCACAGGAGGACGAACAATCCTGATACTGACTGCAACGGTCGAACGCCTTGATCACTCTTATTTATAGAAAGAAGTAAAGTTCTCGGCGCTATACATTCTTTCGTGGAAGGCGAATCACAGGAGGAGTGTAACCGTTAAACGCCTCGATCACTCTTATATATAGAAGGAAGGAAAGTTTTCGGCTCTATTTTGGCTATTTTGGCGAGAGAAAGTAGATGCAGAAATGGAAACAGTGGGGATATATAAAGGTGTAAATGGCTAAAGATAAGCACGAGTACAACTACGTGTACCTATGTCGGTCGATCCAAACTGTTCAATCCGTCAAAAGACCACCAAGATTAGATTAGGGTTGGCATCGCCTAATTCCACTTTTCCTTCGCAATTACTGCCTAATTCCACTTCTGGTTGATCTATTCCTTCAAGTACCACTTATCCAGAAATAACAATCCATTTTGGAAACGCACTTAAAACAGGTATTTTCTCAAAATTGCGCTCCAAAACCCTCAAAATTGCGCTCCAAAACCCAAAATGAAGTGAGAGGTTGACAAATGCGAAGATTTACTATAAATTGTCTTTCCAAAACCCAAAAAGCAAAAGGTTGATGTATTAATTAAAATGTAATTAGCGCCATAACTCCGTGATTGTCGAGACATGCCCGTGATATTTTTGGAGTCGAGCCTCTTTCCACACATTGGATTGCCTAAACGACGGTATGCAACTTGACAGCGTATTATTAGATTGTTGATAGATGTGTTTCAAATTTTTTTCGGTTTCTAGAATTAGCATTGAGCTTTTATGATGTATGGATCATTTTAAGTTTAAATTAATTGGTTATTTTTTTTTTTTATCAAGTTTCAAAATTGAGCTTTTATTATGTAGGGATCATTTTAAGNACAATATTATTACTCACCACAAGATTAATGTCAAAGTGTATGCAGCCATAGACAGCCCAGATCAAGCCATTGGCAAAGCAACCCAAAGAAAGGTAGAATGGCATGTATTTCACACTTTTGGTTTGAATAACCCTTTTCTGAAAACAGTAACAGAGAGTGTTATTGTCCGGTATTATTAGAAAAAAAAAACATTAATCGAAAGAAAAAGGGAAAGGCAGTTACCATGATCGACAAGGGTGCTGCATACATGAAAACATTGAATACAATGCAAATAGTTCCAATGACTAAGGTACGTCTCTTATGGGTATGCTCTAAAGTTAATGATAAACTCGCCACTGCTGCAAAGAATACGAATATCAACGCCAACAATCCCACAACTCTCCTCTGTCGAAGCAGGATGAAGAAGGTCGAAGTTAGACATTGGATATTTGCACAAAGAGAAGCCAAGACCTTTTAGGTGCACTATATTTCTGATCAGAGATCAGACTGCTACTAAAATTGTAAAATGGAAACTAAAAAAGAACAATGCCTTAAAATCTCCACGACTTACCTTCTCGCTTTTGTTCTTACAGAAGATCAGGAAGAAAATAGTATAAACTGCTTCAAAGAGCACACCCGCGCCGTTTACTGTAACCACAAGAATGCTGTGGGGATGAACAAAAGGCATGCCGTATAACACCCACAACGCACAGTTGAGCAGAGTCATGGGGTAAGGAAAGCCGGAATACCCTCGAGTCGATTTCCATTTCCACACATTCACAAATGTGGGGCTGCATCATCACCAACCAAAAACCTAATTTATAATACTTAAATCTTAACTCTAATACCAATAACCATCTTTTACATTAATACCAACAAATGTAAAACTCATAACTATGAAATCTTACAGTGGAGAAAGGAAGAGAAAGACCGAAATAATGTTCCCTGCAGAGAAATACATATGAAGCGATTGTCAGACATCAGTTCAGGTAAACTCAAAAACCTAGGAATAAAAGAAAATATTGGTATTGTTCAGCGAAAACGTACCTATGATTCCAACGACCAACCGAATAGTATCCACAATCGCCATTCTTTTGTGAAAGGAGAATCACAGGAGGACGGACAAACCTGATCCTGACTGTAACCGTCAAACGACTCGATCACTCTTATTTATAAAAGGAAAATTCTTGGCGCTACTTTTGTCGACAGAAAGTGCATGCAGAAAGGGAAACAGAAAGTGCATGCAGAAAGGGAAACAGTGGGGGTATATAAAGGTGTAAATGGCTTAGAGATAAGCACGACTACCAGTATTCGTAGCTATGTCG
This sequence comes from Picea sitchensis, assembly GCA_010110895.2. Lineage (NCBI taxonomy): Eukaryota > Viridiplantae > Streptophyta > Pinopsida > Pinales > Pinaceae > Picea > Picea sitchensis. The sequence goes on along the minus strand of SNQJ01S0011488.1, from coordinate 105,635 downwards.
GTGAATCCAAACCGTTCAATTGGCCAAAAGACCACGAAGATTAAGGTTGGCATCGCTTAATGTCACTTTTGGTTTATCTATTCCTGCATTCCTGCTAGATTGGGATTGGGATCGCCTAATTCCACATTGGTTGATCTATTCCTGCACAATTACTGCCTAATTCCACTTCTGGTTGATCTATTCCGTCACTCTTACTTAAAATACCACTATAACAATCCGGCTAGATCCTGGCTTTACGCCATTTTGGGAAACGCACTTAAAACAGATATTTTCTAAAAATTAGGGTTCCAAAATCCAAAAAGAAGCGATAAAGATTTACTATAAATTGTATTTCCAAAACCCAAAAAGCAAAAGGTTGACGTATTAATTAAAATATAATTAGGGACATAAGTACGTATTATGGAACTTTACAATGCAACTTGAGAGCATATCAATACGCTGTAATGCAATTTGGCAGCAGATCAATCCGTTATATTATATTAGTTTGTTGATACATGGGTTTCCACATTGTTTTTGGGTTTAGAATTAGCATTGATGATGTATGGGCCATTTTAGGTATAAATTTGATGGTTTTATCCAGTTTCAGAATATATAAGAATAGAATTAGCATTTAACATTGATGATGTATGGGTTATTTTAAGTTTAAAAGTGTAAGTTTTTTTTTTATCCAGTTTTAATTAAAAGTTTTAAGTTTAATTTTGTTATTTTTTTAATTAAATTTTGATATAAATAAGATAGGGTGTATATTTATGATGATAGTTTATATTTATTGAGATAAAATTTGGTTTATCATATTTTAAAAAGTTAAAAGAAAATTTGTTTTTTTCTTTTTAAGTTTTATTTTGTGTTGGAAAAGTTTAAAGAGAAGCATTTCTAAATCACTTTAGTTTTGATGAATTAAAAGGTTAGGAAGGTCACTATTGTAATAAATATTTTGAAATTGTGATTTAATGTAGGTGTATGACATGACCATCTAAGAGAAAAAAATCATCTTCAACTATTTTACTATCACAAAGATGACAATTTCTTTAAATCTAAGGTTTTATGGGAATCGCCCAACTTTTTTTATGCTAGTCAAAACATAGAGATAATTTTAATTTTCTAGGTTAGGGTTGATCACCTTCTTATAGTATTTTTATTTTCTTTATCCTCTAATTCTTTATCGTGTCACAATTTCTTCTTGAATTTAGATATAATAATACTTTTAAATTTATCATTATTTCCCAATTATCTTAATTTTTTTATCCTTTAATTCTTTATTGCACCACAATTTCTTATGCAATTTAGATACTTTTATCCTCTAATTCTTTATTGCACCACAATTTCTCCTAGAATTTAGATATAATAATATTTTTAGTAACCTCATCCTTTATTCTCCAAAGATTTAGTGAAGACTTGCATCTTTATGACACCGCCACAATCTCATCCTTTATTCAAGAGTTGACATCTTTATGCCACAGCTGCAATCTCATCCTTTATTCAAGAGTTGACATCTTTATGCCACAACTGCAATCTCATCCTTTATTCCAGACTTGGCACCTTTATGTCGAAGTCACAATCTCATAATTTATTCCTGACATGGCATCTTTATGCCACCACCACAATCTCACCCTTTATTCCTGACTTGGCATCTTTATGTCACTACTGCAATCTGATCCTATATTCTCAACATGGTTTCTTTATTCCACTATTGCAATCAAATCCTTTATTCACCAATGATGTAGTGAAGATGTGAAATCTTTATGCCGTCGCCCAAATCTCATCATTTATTCCTAAATGATTTAGTGAAGACTTGGCATCTTTATGTCACCCTTGTATGCCTTTTTGACTGGAGTTTGAAGCAATATTACGAAGTCTCAGGTCTTCCATGTCATTTATCATGTTCTTGTACAATAGGTACCTAGTCATTATTTTGCACTCAATGGGGAAAATACTCGCTTCTATGATGAGGATATGATAGGGTGTATTGTCTTTAATTTTGAGGTTATAATTCTTTGGATTTACACAATATTTCTCCATCATTCCCTGAATATGCTACAACCCCATACTTTGGTAGATCATACAACCCTAGAAAATCCATTTTTACATCAACAATAACAAGTTCATGAATTGAATTGCAATTTCCGTAAAGAATACTTAACTGGATTATTTGTTTTTGTAACTAAGAAGATTCTATTAAAATATAAAAAAATTGTAGAGAGTTTCAAACCATATTAATGGTTCCCGAGGCACAATGTTTCCCATAAAAAAGTACTCTTAACCAAGATGTATGTTGACCTACCTAAAGGGAAACCATGTTATCTCACAAAATTAAACGGTAGCATATTAATACTAAAACCATAATAGAGAAAACTGAGTCTTTGAGGAAGAGAAATAATTATGGCTAGGAATTAGAGATAACAGATAGAGACATAATTGAAAATGTTGAAATCTAGATAAAAGAAAGAGGAACAGGTCTCAAACATTGAAATGGAAAATATGGGTGGTAGGTTTAGAGGCCCGAGCAACTGCTCCTACATCTAGATGAGGTGGGAGAGGATCGAAAAATGAGGAACGATCACACCCTATATGGAAGGAGCATCTATTCCTCCTAACCAACCAAGAGACTAGGGTATAGGGTAAGAAGTTGTTTGTTCTAACATTTGAGTGCTTCCAATCACTAGACAAATTTCCTATAGTCTTGTACTTTAGGGAGAATATATTGAGCTACCATCATCTTTGTATGCTAGTAGATCTCAACAATGTGATGAAACTTTGAATCTTGATTCCTAGTGCAACCCAAATTTGTAACTAATTCTCCCACCCATTGATCAACATCCTCATCTTCCTAATAGGAACAAATAATTTTCACCTCTAAATTTGTAACTAATTCTCCCACCCGTTGATCAAAATCCTGATCTTCCCAATAGGAACAAATGATTTTCACCTCTTCTTCAATTTGATGCATGACCTCTTCCACCTAGGAAGAGACAGAGTTGTAATATTGCATCATTGTTTCCTCTTCAGTGAGGATTGCATGGGTTTTGCAGGAGGAAGTCACATTTTCACAAGAACCACAGGGGGCCATGGATAAATTGACGCAGAGCACCTCCCAATCATTGACAGGTTCCCAATTGAAGCATAGATTAGAGACATGAATGAAGACTGATGACATATTTACCTTCTTTCCCTCACATGCAGGTATGTAGACCATAAGGACATGAACTTGAATCGCATACAAGGCCATGAATGGAAACTTATTCATGTTCAAACTTGAATATGTCTGCATCGTACTTTCCCACTTCCTTCATCACATCCGTAAGATTTCACCGGTGTGGATCATAATCCCTCACATGTTGAATGAAGCTTGATGAAGCAATGACAAGTGGATACATGTATGGATGCATGGGTTGGAAGAAGGAACTAGTACCCTCGACACCACCATTCATAATGTCAACTTGAACACCTATCACCCGATCCAAGAAAATGAAGTCTACAAGAACTAGAGTTTGGTAGAGTTGTTTAATAGAAGGGTTTGAGAGATCCTCCCAGTTTGAATCTAGCATAGTGATGAGATTGGAAGTCCCTTCATTAGAAATCCAATCCGCCACTTTATTAGCCTCGCTTTTGATATGGGAATGGATGAGGGATAGAGATGTTCTGGATGACTAATTAAAGAAGCTTGATACCTCCCTCTAAATTCTAGTTACTAGAGACGTTGCTTGGAACATACCCATTTTGAATCCTTGTGAGCATATTTAATATGATTTGAGAGTCTCCTTCTTCAATGAGCTTAGAGTAGTGGAGAGAATGAGCTACTCACAAACCATGGAGAAGATCCCAAATATGAGCAACATTGTTCAAATTGATGTCGATATATCCCATATAGAGATTGAGGATTTTCCCCTATGCATGTATGAAAAGACCCCCATAACTTGTCGGGTCGGTGTTTCCTTTCGAGACTCCATCAAGGTGGAGTTTGACAAAACCAAGGGGAGGAAGAGACCAATAAATGGGAGAGGAAATCATGGGAGCGTAAGAGGAATAGGACTGGATAGACAGAGAAGGTAAGGGGATCCATATAGAAAGAATGATATGCTCTCTATCATTGAACTTTAGAGCTTCAACATCCCATTGTGTAGAGTGAATAGTTTCGAGAATTTTTTTCTTAATCATATACCATATGGAAGAAATTTTCTGGACTTCTCCTTTAAAAATGTTCCTGGTCTTTTCTTTCCATGTCTCCTAGAGGAGGAAGCCATGAAAAAGTTACCAAATACGGTTAAGGATGGGGTTCTGAAATCCTTGGGCACACTAGGAGGAAATGATGAGTTGGACAGAATTAGGGAAATGATCATATTATCAAAAAGAGATGGCTCCTTGGTCCCAAAGGGTTGAGTAGAAGGAATGAGAATTAAGGATATGCTCAAGGGATTCTCCTTATTGATGGCACATGATGAAAAAACCATGAACTTCAAGCCCACGACATAGGAGTTGATCCCATGTTAGAATATTCTTGTGGGAGGTTAGGCATAAGAAGGTTGCTGCCTTGGGCCATATATTCTCTTTCCAAATTTTGGCTTAGATGTCATATGAAGGAGTTGAAGCATGTTTAATAGTTAAAGAGTAGGCCTCTTTAAGATTAAATTTTCCTGTAGGTCGATAACCCCATATTAACTTGTCCAATAGAGTGGAGACTTTAATTTTTTTGTCAAAGGGATCAAATTGTAAGGAGTTGAATTTAGAGAATTCTTGGAGGGGGTATCATATGGGTTGATAGACTAAGATTGTAATTTAGCAGAGATGGAGTCAAAGTGCCATTACTTGTAGACCTTGCTACCTTGCTCTGCCCGAAGAATACCTTTGAGGGAAAGAAAGTTGGGATTGGATTGGAGTTAGGGAAGCTATTACCAAGAGTCTTCCCAGAAGAGAGCTGACCTTTCATATTTTATTTACCAAAAATAATTATTTTGAATTAAATATTTATGTTTCCAAACAACATTCTATATGAGGGATCTAGGATTTCCCCTGTCATTTTGACGAAATCTAGCGGGTTGATGTTGTTGGCATACTTATTCATCTATATCTTGCACCAAATTTCTCCCTTATATTGAATATTCCACCACCACTGGTTTTTATCTCCTAGGGCATGATTAATAAGTTTAGAATATATCAATCCCAAGTCTCTTTTAAGTTTGGGAAGACATAGAGTGTTCCATGAAACCAAAGCCCATTTGTTGATCGAGTTAGCTCCTTGCCACAAAAAAATGTGTTAGATATATTTAACTGCCTTAAAAAATCATATGGGGGAATAAAGAGTAGAGAAAAGATAAAGAAGGATAGCTTGAAAGAACAATTTGAGAAGAATAAGGAGACCAACAATGTTCAAGGATCAAAAGGTCTAACTAGAGAGGTTTTTTGATATCCTGGTTGGACCAATGCCAAGCCTTAACTTCCCTTGTCTTGGTGTCTCACTACAGGTACTGAGTTTACCCAAGACTAACTCAATTCTCTCTTCATATTTCTTGTCATAATCTTTGCATCTTTTCCTTGTGTCTCCTATAGGATCAAAATGACAATTATAGTTCTCAATTCAATGATAACAAAGGCATTTTACTCTGGTATTCAACATGATAGAGGCTAAGTTCAAGATTTAATTAAAAAAAGGTGAAAATTTCCTTTTGAGAATAAGGCCCCGAGGGATAAATATTTTACCATGTGACCCGGGGATATGACCAAGGGACTATATTTTCACAAATGAAAAAGGTTCCTTTTCAACATACTCAATGAAATGTGAAACAACCCAGAAATGACATGTAGCCCAATTGATCAATGCTTCAAATCAATTCACATTTCGCTCTCCAATTAACACTCTGACAATTCCAAAACGTGAAAAGGTTCCCCACTGTAGATTCTCAGAGATATACACAATCTGATGGTAAAAATTCAATCTCCCCACTCAATCAATGAAGAATAAGGAGAGTTGATATGAATATGATCAATGATCGACAATTTATTTCGATCTCTTACTTCCTTCATTGATCTAGATTTTGTGAGCAGAATGAAATGACTACATATTATTAACAAGTGCTTAACATCTAATAAAAGAGATAAAGTAAAAATGGTTTCTATTCAATAAGGAAATAAGCTGAAACTGTAAAATGCAGTGGAAACAAGCTTGTTGGAATGGTGGCGGCTTATCTCTGAGAAGAAATGTGACGGTTGTGCTCATTCGAAAGAAGATGATTACAATGAGGCTCTTAAGACAATTTTACAATAAACAAGAATGCACAAAACCATAGACATCCAAAAACCTAACCCTAGGATATGAAGCGCCAAAAGTCATGTGGGCCCTGTTTGGGTAAGTTAGTACATCAACTTCCCGGGGTCCTAACTTTTGCATACGATCTTTGTTTTAGGCGTATGATAGTCCGTTGGAAAGGTATCGTCGAGGAGATTCATTTTGGGGAAAATATGGAAGGAACTTATATGTTTCTCCCTGTTTTCCCAAAAAAACATCGTTTAGGGCCTCAAAACGACTTTGGAAGTGAAAAACTGCTAAAAATAGTAAATTACCAAATTTGCCAGAAAATTGTTTTGAGCCAGTTGGAAAAGGTGGGTGGCCACCAATATCCACCTAGATCAATCCTCCCTCCTTAGGAATCAATGGTCTCCATTGCGTTGAGTTCCCCCATCAAATGAGGAAATTTCTACTGAATTTGGCCCCAGGTGAGCCACTTGCCTTGGTGCAGGAGCTGCCCTGCTTTGATGACTCGATAAAGCTAGATACTTTGTTGTCGAGTGCCCTTAATCTGTGTGTCTACAATATTATCACTAGATTCTTGTTATATGCAGTTGGGGTTGAGCTATGTTGGTGTCATTTGTTCTTCTACTTCTGAGGTGTCCAATAATGGTGGGAAATAAGGGCGAAGGAGATCCACGTTGAACACTGGGTGCAGGCCAAGGAAAGGAGGAATGTTGAGCTCAAAATAATTATCCCCCATGACCTTGGTGATGGTGTATGAACCATAACGGAGTGTGTGAATATTCTGATGGGGTCCTGTAAGGTGTTCTTTCTACAAGTGCAACCAAAATTTGTCGCCCACCTGAAATTTATGTGGCACCCGATGTTGATTATGGCGATGCTTGTTCTTGTCATTGGACTTCTGTAGGATATCCTGAACCTGTTGGAGGATTTGATGGATCCACTCAATGAACCGGGTGGATTTGTCATCTTCAGTTGGAGTGGGAGATGAGTTGGTCGAGGTGATCACAAGGGGAAGTGCAACATCTATGGTTCCCACTAGTTAGAATCCTAACCCCACCTAAAAGGGTTATTGCCGGTTGAACTATGCAGGGCTCGGTTGTAGCTATGTTGGACATAGGGACAACTCTCATCCCATGAGTGAAGGTGCTTTGAATTATACATGCGAAGGATATGCACAATCATTCGATTTACAACCTCGGTTTGGCCATCTGTCTGGGGGTGGAAGGTCGTGGATTTGGTGAGCTTGGTGTCCAGCAATGACCAAAGGATCGACCAAAATTTCCTGAGAAATCAATTGTCCCGATCTGAGACAATGGTTTTTTGGATTCCAAAATGTACCCATACTCGTTCAAAGAAGAGCTTGGTAGTGGCCTGTGCTGTGATTTTCTTCTTATAGGCAACCAGAATCACCATCTTAGTAAAGCGATCAACAACCACAAAAACACAGTAATTTCCCCGCTTGGTGGATGGGAGGCCCGACATGTAGTCCATTGATATGGATTCCCATGGCCTGTTAGGAGTAGGAGGAGGGGTGTACAAGCCTTGTTTCTTAGTGGTCAATTTGGAAATAGTGTAGGAAGTGCAAGACCTGATATACTTACTGAAATCTTCTCAAAGTTTCGGCCAATAGAAATGTTTCTGTAGCATCGCCACTCACTTTTCGATGTCGAAGTGTCCTGCCACCCGACTGTAGTGGGCTTCCCAGATAAACTTCGCTCACTCTCTTAATGGAACACAGATATGGCCCAGACAACACAACAACCCATCCTGAAGATGGAAATTATCGACAACTTCATTTTCACCCAACATTTGGTAGGTGGTGGCGAAGTCCAGGTCTGTCTCATAGATTTGGGGCCATCTAGAGGTCTCATGGCCACAAGAGTCTAGCACCATAGTGAGTTCCACCACTAGCAGTCTGTTGAGACAATCAGGGACACAATTGGTGCTTCTTGTTTTATACTTTATGTTGAGGTCCAATTGCTGCAAGTATATGGACCACTTTAGATGGCGGTCATTCTACAATTTTCCTTGTGTCTGCATGAACTGCAGTAGCTTATGATCAGTGTGGATGAATTTCTCCTTCCCAAGAATGTAATGTCTCCACTGGTGGCAGGCTTGCACAATGGAGTACATTTCTTTGTCATAAGTAGGTCACTTACGGACAACATATGATAGTGTCTCACTATGATAGGCCACAGGGTGGCCGTTTTGAGTGAGAATGATGCCCACAACATAGTTTTAAGCATCTATCTCGATCTCAAAGGGTTGTTACAGGTCTGGTAGTGAAAGTACCGGGGATGAGGAGAAGCACTGCTTCAAATCATCGAACGATTTTTGTTGGGACCGACCCCATGCAAATTTCTCCTTACCACCATCCCTGGTTATTTGGCTGAGGGCCCATGCAATATGGGAGAATCCCAACACGAACCTGTGGTAGAAATTGGCAAGGCCTAAGAAGCTCCAAAGCTTAGTGAGTGTGGTTGTGGATGGCCAGTCACGAATGACTTGGATCTTGGATGGATCCACATGTACGCCATGTTTATCAATGATGTAGCCTAGGTAATGGACCCTGTCCATGTTGAAGGAGAATGTTTCCAAGTTGGCGTATAGCTTATGATGCCGCAGGGTGTGTAGAACCTATTGAATATGCTGCAAGTGTTTGGCCCAAGTCTTGATGTAAATGAGAATTTCATCTAGATACACCACAACCAAAGTATTGGTGAATCATCGTAGGATATCTTCCATCATCATCATGAAAGTGGTTGGAGCATTTGTCAAACCAAAGAGCATGACCAACCATTCAAAAAGGCCTTCCTTTGACTTGAAGGTAGTCTTCCATACATCTATCTTTTCTATCGGGACCTAGTGGTAGCCAGACTTCGGATCAATCTTACTGAAGTATTTATCCCCCATGATTTGATCAAGGAGGTTGTCTATTCGGGGAATCATGTACTGGTTTCTGACTATGATTTTATTCATAGCTCGGTAATCAATGCAGAGTCGCCAGGTTCCATATTTCTTCTGTACCATCACGATTGGCCTCCCTCAAGGTGATGACATGGGACGGATGTACCCCTTGTGGATCATTTATTGGATCTATCGCTTGATCTCCTCATTCTCTAACAGAGAGCGGTGATAGAATGGCCCATTGGGCAGCGGTGCGCCAGGGGTTAGATCAATGGGGTTCTTGACCTGCAAGTGCAGAGGTACTCTGGCAGGTGAGGAGAAGATATCCGAGTATTCTTCCACAACCTTATCTACTTGCTTCTGTTGTGTGGAGAGGTCGACCGTAGAGACCCTAGATGTGACTGTGATCTTTTGCTTATTCTGAGAGCGAATCATGAAGAAGACAAACTTC
>SNQJ01S0011488.1:82741-96020 GCA_010110895.2 Picea sitchensis | reverse complement strand
ATATAAAGGGGTTCAAGCAATGTAATGAGACATGAAGAGAATTATTGTATTTGGAGCTGAAGCTCATTAGGAGGATGCCTCCTCGAAGAGGCAAGTGAACAGGAGAGGATCCCTTCCATAATAGGATCCATTGTATGGTGTTGCCCTACCTCAAGGGTTTGATGGTAATAAAAGAAGATTTTCCATATTGTTCTTGTATATCTATTGTGGTGTTTTTGTATTCAGTCTTTGGTTCTTAACATTGAATGTGAATTCTAAAGAAAAGGGGAAACATTAGTAGAGGAGTTTGGTATATCCCTAAGTGTGGTTTCATCAAGGTGGACATCCTTATAATATGGTTCATTTGCTAACATGTACTCCAAGGAAACTATAACATGGGATATACTGACATTGCAATCATCAGATTCATGGTTAGTGCTCTTATGCGAGATTATCAAAATTTCCAAGTCCTGTACATGTTGAGGCAAGTAGTTGATGATTGAATAAATGTCTTAGGGAAATATTATCATATGGACGTTATGTGGAGTTATTCCTTGCACAACATTACATTTACAAGATCACATAAGATTTTTTGGTGTGGTAGAACTAGACTTCTAAGAACTTATAGAAGCTTTAACAAGTGACATTGTACACACATATACATATGCATTGTTATAAAGGGATTTTTTCCATTGTGATGTATTAGATGGAGTTATTATGATTATTATTTTTCTTTAATGATGAATACACCTGCCTAGTTTATTTCCCATGGTTGTGTATATGCCACCATGGAATTATTTACCTATTTTTTATGATACTTCTTTACTTGTTAATTCAATTCTATGTTTAGTTGCTTATGGATGGATTTTATATTCATGCTCATTATTTATTTTAACGTGTGTCATTTTCTTTTTACAGAGCTTGTCTATATCATTTTCAAATTCAATTTTCTAATACCTAATCATATGGAAAGAGAAAGGGAAGGTTGATCATTCAATCATGTCTATATGATTAACACAATCATAAAACCTATCTAAATCCCTCATTCTGAGATGGATATATTCTAACCCTTGGTTTTATTTCATATTCAAAAATCATGTGTATTGTAATTGATTTATATTTGAATCATTAAACCCTTCCTTGGTTAAATCATTTGTGTGTTATGCATCCTCTAGATTTGTCAAAATTGTTTTCAAGCGATGATTTGAACCCATTCTCAAAACAATGATATGATGTCCAATATTTTTTTATCATGCATATCATCTTTGTTTTAGATTCTTATGGTTTCTTTTTAAGATTTCAAAGTTGGATATCATACTTGGTAAGAAAGTTCAAATTAGTTTGTCAAAAAGTTGAAGAGGTTTCATATCCCTTATCTTATTCACAATCATTCTTAAAGGTGTACGTTAATAACGAGACAAATTCAATTTATTATGGTGGGGAATTTACTCCAAATATAACAGAATTTTGTTGGAAGTTATAGTTTCAACTTATTGGTAGCAACTTTGACCATAAACCTTTATTTTAGAGATCTGGATCCATTTTAAGAAGAAAAATTCAGTTTGTCACGTTGAAACTTTACCTAGATTAAAAAAATGAACTAAACATAAAAAATAAGTTTTTCCACTTATTAACTTGATCCATTTATAATTACTTTTTATGGTATGCCTAAAATTTCAATCACAAATTGCCAAAGTGTTGGTCCATGATTTGTTTCTTGTGTGGGTTTGACTCTCTACTCTACGAATATTGATGGCCAAATCACCATAGATATCTACTTGGATTCAAGTCTAGGATTTATTCTAGGTCAATCCCATCATTCATGCCTTGAATTTTGATTATCATATTGCTAAAAAAATTCATAGATAGGGAAATCTATTGGATAGATGCTTTGAAATAAAATAAAAAATTGCAAGTTAAAGGCACAAGAATGACAACTAAAGCACAGATAAATCACATGAACCCATTCACAGATCTTATGGTAAAGAAAATATGACAACCCTCACTAATGATTTCCATAAATTGGTCACTTCCAACACTAGGTTGAAGAAGAAAAGTCTCTAGAACAAAAAAAAATTCACAAAGTCATTGATGAGCCTAGCTCCCTTAGTAGGTAAAGAGGAAGGCCTATAACTAGTGGGTGGGGATGTTATGTAACACATTCTATTAGTAATACCTTGGTTCTCCCTAAAAATGGCACCTCTTTCACACCTAGTGGTAAATAAAACAACATAGTTGGTGATGGAGGAGATATCAATGATGAAAGAGGAGGAGATATCAATGATGAAAGAGATCAAAATAAATCTAGTCTCATAAATGGACACACTATTTCCTTTATACAAAAAAATAAAAAGATCCCCAAAGAATGATAATGGGGAGAAAAATGAGACACCTAAAATGAATGTAAATAACATGGAAGTTAATGACAATTCTGATAAATTTCATACTTGGAAAATAATGTAATTAGATAATAATAGACTAGTTGAAAAAAAAGTAATGCARACATAATTTCCCACTTTTGAAAATAATTCAATTATTTTAAACCACAAAAATTTTAACCAACAAACTAAAATGTTCATATAGCTAGGTTCAAAATCAAAAGAAAGAAATTTATAGACAATCATAGTGTTGTGTTATATGTTAWAGAATTAGGGATTATTTGAGATTTCAAAATGCTCAAGGCCATGGGTGATATCATTAAACATTTTTTTAATGAGAAATGAGAAGAAAATATAAGGTTGAAGAGGGTAACTCATAAATTAGAAGCTATAGTGAATCATGAACCCTTGCTCACACAATCGTTCACTATTATAGGAATAGAAGAAAATCTGGAAGAGACTCCCAAGAAAAATGATAAGGAAAAGGGATCTTGTGAATTAATACATGGAGATAGAAAGAATATAACCAAAAGCATTTAGGATGCGATGGATATATTGTTTGAAATTTGGGAACCCACTAATAAAGCCTCTATGGTCATTGGACATTAAGCATTTATATTCCCTTGGCATTCATCTATGGGCGGGTACTACTTCTACGCGATGCCTCTGATCCAGGTTCCCAGGCGGGTGGGACTAGGTGGCTTGTTTAGAAAGGATCTAGCGAAGATGGATCTCGTGAATAGAGATTGCTTCCGAGGGGTGGGTTGGTGAGTGCGTAGGCGCCCCTTCAATCAAGTCGTTAGGTCAATGCTTCGTTACATAATATAAGTCCCGGGCTTTAACTGTAGCAAATAGTCCCTCCCATTTTCCAGGGAAATAAGTAAGTGCCTCTTTTTTCCCCTCAAATTTGATTTTGCACTAATAAAGCCTCTATGCTCATTGGAAGGTTTCGTTCATTGAAATAATCCTTTAAAGTTGAACTTGAAAAATATATGAAGTTTAATGATAATTTTCTATAGAAATTTATTGGGAAATTGGTTGACATGAATGAGTTCAAGAGGAAAAAGGAGAAAGTTATCTTGACTAATAAGTTGAAGAAGATCTAGAAAGGATGGGACAATTGAACTGATAACTAATATTATGTAGCAATTAACTAATATTATGTAGTAATTGACAAAAACATGTGAAGTGTTGGAGAGAAGATGAAGCATATTATTTAAGGATATTGATTCTATAAAAATAAAAAAAAATGGGGCATGAGCCTTCCATTACGAAAAAATATTTCTACAAGAGAATAACATGAGGTGAAATTGAAGTCGTTCAGGATATATTTGGGTACCAAATTTGATGGTCTTACAAGTTTTCTCAAATTTGAAATTAAAAAAATCCTAATTGATCTTGTCATTGAAAATGTTGAGAATAAATCTACTTCTAGCAGACAATAAGTTGATTTTAAGGCATAAGAATGACAACTTTTGACTTTACCTTAGTTTATTACAATGAGTTTTTCGAATGGTAAAGCTAGAGGATTTCATGTTAGAGATGGAAGATCTTTAGTTTATTAGTTTCATGATTTTCCTAATCGCTAACATAATTGTTAGCATAATCATGATAATCATTCATCAACATCAAATAAAAAAACATTGCAATTCATAAAACACGTGCAATGAAATGTGTGTGTGTATTCAAAATCCTCTCAACTGTACATTTTTTACAAAATGACACATTATTCCCATTATACAAAATGACAACAACTTCCCAAACATGGAAAAATGGCATATGGTGCCCTAGATACAAATTGGCACTCATTGACCATTGCCACCATCAAAACAATTAGGTGCACCTAGGAACTTGATCTTTCTTCTCTTACTCGAAGTAGGACCTCAAGTCGTTTTGCACCTGGGCATGGTTCATCTCTCTAGAGACTAGATAATGAAATAACATTCTTATAAGTTTTTTTCCACAATGAAATAACTGATGTACAAAATGATACTTTATAATACAAGCTAAGAAAACTCACCATAAATGATACTGACAATCACGAGGGTGTTTCCCTCCTCTGTTACCCTAATATCTCAGTGATTCCACCCTGCAGGAGTTACAAGGATAAAAGCATGAAATTTAAACACAAATGCATAAACTCAATTCCATTCATGATACATAAAAATTCATCAAAAAATGATCTCACCATGAATAAATTGAGAAATGGTGGAGAGTCACTAGTAGGTGGAGCACTTAGATGTACAAGTTGCTCCAAGACAACATTTGTTGTGGCATGGATTGTATTATCTACATCAAATGATGGATGGAGGGATGTGTGGGAGTGCAGTGTTTTAGCCTCAATGGATGCAATGGTATGATCTGCAACAAAGAGGACTGGTGGGTGGTGCATGGGTGTAACCACTAAGGATGGATGCARTGGAAAAGTTGGTGGGGTTGGGTGGTGTATGGGTGTAACCATTGTGGATGGATGGGATGGAAAAGGTGGTGGAGATGGGTGGCATATGGGTGCAACCAATATGGATGGATGGGATGGGAAAGTTCATGGGGGTAGGTGGMGATAAACCCCCACGAGTTGTATGAGYGATGGTAAAACCCTTGAGGTTGAAAGAGGTATCCCAACAGTCACGACAGGGTGACCAAGGACTGGAATTTCCATGTAGTTGAGGATAATGATGGGGGGAATGTCGGTAGTGATAGTGAATAGAAAGAAGGTGGTACAGACGACCTAGTGGTGAATGAAGCAACACACATACATATTTATAATATTTTTATTAGTACAAAAATGTAAAATTCAATCAAAAAAATATAACAACTTTCACATTTAAACAAGATTTAACTTGACACAAGATACCTATGAAAGGGATGATTTGTCCATCCCAGGTGGACATGGTTCATTACTGTATTATACCACGACCTATAGAAACACAATAACATGATATTTGAGGATGCCAAAGAATAAGCAAATCACCATCGTGAGTTTATTGAAGGTGACACATACTTGTGTATACAGTACACCAAATGAGTAGGTTGCCTCTACTAGTGCATCAATGGTGGAAACTCACATCAATGAATCTACCAATCTCGGGGGTTTTCTATCCGAGCATAACAAATACAAACATCATATAATTAGATATGGAAAAAACACACAAAAAAGTGTGTGTGTGTCTGTGTGTGGTTGCACTCTATTGTAGGGCCTGAAGGACCATCCTCTCCCAATGTCAATTGTAGGTACCTCCCACCAAGATAATACTACAAAAATGGCATGTTGCACCAGGCTTCAAGTCAAGGTTGATATGGATACCTATGTATGGGTGATGTTTTCCGTGATGGGAGGATGTTGAGCAGAGGGGTTAGGCCTTCGCCTAGGAGGACGATGACCTAACACTATATCACTCCTAGCATTTTCTCTGTCTTGTGCAGGCCCATTACCCACCCCCTTGAATTCACCAATGTCAAATTAGTTGACATGGTGACCCAACATAAACTTTGGCCATAATTTCCTAAGGAAATGTGGAGGTGCCTCTCTATTATTACAGGGAGGTTTATAAAAACCATAAACCACTTATCCATCCAATTATCCTTAAATTGTTGGTAGGTGCATCATTCCATACATATGTGTATCTTTGTGACAAGTGGCCTTTGTATGGTTTTATGGTCAATGAATAATGTCATCAATTCTTTTTTTGTAATGTTTAAGTCCCTCATTTGGTTTTTATCTAGGCCATTCCTGTAATATTCAAGCATCCTAGCCCTATAATCAGAAATATTGCTTAATTGGTCTTGGGAAACGACAATGGATGATACATTAATGTTGTCCAATAAAATATCTAATGACAATTGGGAGGGATCTCTAGTATTTCATAAGTCTTCAACAAGAGATCTAAGACACCTCAACCCTTCATCAATTTCCATGCTTACATTTGTTGGTTGTAGGTTGGGATTTGGTGTGCCTTCCTATGGTGGTGTTGGGTTTTGGTTTTCTCTAGTTTTCATGTTAATTGTGTGTGTTTCAATTTAAAAATGCAATTTATATAAATTAGGTTCATTTTTTAAACATTTAAATAGTCTAAGAAATTAAAAAAACATGAAATTACATGTGAATAAATACCTGGAATACCTCGGAGATGGAGTCATGATCATGTACACACCTCACCATCATATCCCATGGCTTCAATTCGCTCAATCACTCCTCAAATGCGTTGTGTGATTGATCTAATGGAGAAATAGACCATCGACAAACGCTTTTATTCTGTCACAACAAGAATGCACAAGCATTCCTAAAGCACATGTGCATTCTCAGGAACACATGTCCATTCTTAAGAATATGTCTGCATTCCTGGCAAGGAGCCAAGTTGGCATCCTCGATGGTAATTCCGGTTTTGTTGAGCTAATCACATCATGAACGCATGTGCGTTCTTAAGAACATGTGCAAATTCCTATGTGAGTGCATTTTTGCTCACCCTATTGTCAGTTTTTTGTCCACCACACACACATATGCAAATTATTATAAATCTCAAGGACCACTTAAATTGTGAGTCTGTAACTCATTATTTCATTAAAAGGGAGACATTAGAAATGTGAAAAGAAAATTTGTATTTTTTATTAGAGAATACATTTACAAAATATTTGAAAAATATAAAATACATTTAACAAAAATTTTAATTTTGGTGTACCATCATATGATTTTGGGATGGGATGAATTTTTCATATATAAAGTGTATTTTATTAATAAGAATTATATGAAAAAAGTTATTTTTTAATATATTTAGAATTTTAGATTCAAATTTATATTTTTCTTATTTTTAAAAATAAAAGTAAACATGTATAATTTAAAATTTACAATCTTTGTAATACTTTTATAATCCAAAATAATGTAAATTAAATCTGTTTTGATTTTAAAAGTAGATAATATATAAATAAAGTAAATTTTGTATCTTTTATTTTAAATTTTTTTAATATTTAATATTTTTATAAATTTGTATAAATTTAAATTAAAAAATCATAATAAAGTAAGTTAAATCTGTTTTGATTTTAAAAGTAGATAATATATATAAATAAAGTAAATTTTGTATCTTTTATTTTAATTTTTTTTAATATTTAATATTTTTATAAATTTGTATAAATTTAAATTAAAAAATCATAATAAATTATAAATTTGGATGAAATTCTTTCCATTATAAAAAAACGATATAAGTGAATAAACAAATAAACATATAATAAGCTATAATAAATTTAAAAAATATTTAAAAAAAAAAGCACATTGAAAAGNAAAAAAATATAATATAAAAGTTTTGGATATAGAAATTAAAAAAAAAAAAATAGAGAATAATTTACTTATTTATATATAATTTATTATTATTATTAAATAAGTAAAGAGAAGTATTTTAAACTGAATATAAAATTCATTTTATATAATATTCTTTTGTAATTATATATTAATATAATATAAAATATTATATAAAATTAAAAATATTATAATAATAAATTTAATGTTCTTTAATAACTATATATTAATATAATATAAAATATTATACAAAATTAAAAATATTATAATAATAAATTTAATGTAAATTAAAAAATACTTATTCACAAATATATAAAAATCATACTATAAAAATTAAATCATGAATATTAACCACTCCAAATCATGAATATTAACTCGTAAGAAAAGGAGTGTGAAACAATATATATATAAATCATACTATAAAAATTAAATCATGAATATTAACCACTCCAAATCATGAATATTAACTCGTAAGAAAAGGAGTGTGAAAGAATATGAGGAAATTTTATTAGGCAATATTTTTTATTTTTTTTCACCATCAACTTGATTTAGTTAGTTATTTTTTATGAAAATTACAATTTAAATTAATCAAATTAATGGATTCAACAACTTTGAATATTAATTTTAAGGTTGTAGCATTTCCATATAATTATAAAAAAAGATTTTGTAAATTCAAAAGAATGATAATCTCTAAATTAAAGGGAGCATATCTTATTCTATTTTCCTCATAGAAGTGAGTCTTTCCCCCATTGAGAGCATGCTGATGACTAGGTACCTAATGTACAAGAACATGATAAATGACATAGAAGACAAGAGACCTCCTAAGATTGCTTCAAACTCTAGTCAAAATCACTTTGTGGGGTGGCATAAAGATGCCAAGTCTTAACTAAATCATTGGGTACTAAATGATGAGATTAGGGAAGTGGCATAAAGATGCCAAGTCTTCACTAAATCATTGGAGATTAAAGGATGAGATAGCAGTGGTGGTGTAAAGATGTCAGTGGTGTAAAGATGTCATGTCACAAATAAATGATGAGATTGTAGTCGTGGCATAAATATGTCATGTAAAGTTTTAAACCTTTTACAGTAATGTAATGTACTACAAACACAAATTCTTAACAAACAAAACAAAACAATTGCAACCACACATATACACATAGATTTACCTTGGAAACCCAATTGGGAAAACCAACAACCTATAACAACCTATTTTAGAGAACTGCACCTCTAATTCTATTATATCTCTTCATTGTTTACAATACAATATATATAAGATCCCAGGCATCCAAAAAAACCTAAATTAGAACTCAATAGTATCTCCTTCAGTGGAATTACATTACCATGGACCAACCACAAAATTGTGTGCCCCATAAAACTGTTAAAGGATAAAACCATACCAAGAAAACCTATAAGGAGTTTATCAACCCTAATTTAGAAAATCAAAAGTATCTCTATATCTCTATGTTGTGACTAACTTAAAGAAGAAAATCAACATTTCTAAAAAAAAACAATTCTTGAGAAATTGTCATATTTATGACACTAAAATAATTGAAGATGACAAGAATTTTCTCTTAGATTGTCATGCATACACCCACATTAAATCACAATCTCAAAATATTTGTTAAAATAAAGACATTTACTTTTTAACTCATAAAAAATATGGTGATTTTGGGATGTTTCTCTTTAAACTTTTCAAACACATAAAAAAAACTTAAAAAAAAACAAGTATTCCCTTATCTTTTTAAGATTTGATAAACCAAATTTGATTTATAAATATTAACCATCATCATGAAAATACATATTTTCCCATTTATATCAAAACTTATAAAACAAATTAAACTTAAAACTCATACATTTCCATATAATGTTTATTTATTTTGCAACCTGATAAAAAAAACGCAAATTTAAACTTCAAATCCTCAATGCTAATTCTAGTCTTATTAGTCCCAGGGGCCCTTCGGGTTGTGGGCTCTTAGTAATCGATTTTTCATCGTTCTATTAATATGGCACTCAAACCAATGATTTTATCTAAAGTTTTAATTTTCTCATGCAATTTTTCCAAATCATTTTTATGCTTTTTCCCTATGTTTTAATTTTGAGGCCTTATTTGGCCTCATATCGAGGCAAGCGAGCTTCACAGGCTTCAAACTTAGGTAAAGAGAGGGTAAAATAAGTATGTAAGAAGCATTGTGAATTAATGTTAAGTTTCACCTTAGCATTAATTCAAAACATTAAATGCTTAATGTTTTTTAAAATATAATCCATGACGAGTTGTGGCTTTGGTGCTTCTTTGAGTTTTCTATCTCTCACATTCCATCCATTTTCTATTTGTCACATGCCCCCCACTTCCACTTGAGTTGTTTGTTTGTCACATGCCCTCCACTTCCACTTGGTCATTTGCATGTAACTTTCAAGCACTATAACATGTTGTTTCATCCTTGTTTCATCATGGTCTATTGCTCTTCTTCCTGGTGGTCTTGGTGGTCGATCACTGAAGTGCCTGTCTTTCCCACTAGTTCTGGGACTGGTTATGCTAAGTGGTTATAGGACTAGTTATGCTAAGTTCCTGGCTCTCCCGCTAGTTATGTTGGTTCCTAGTTGTCCCACTCATTTTTTTACTCCCACTAGTTCTGCTACTAAAGTACTTGGCTTTCCCATTGGTTGTTCTGCTATTCAGAAGACGACTTTCCCACTGGTTTTTCTGCTATTCAAAATACATTGTAGAAGTAGGAACAACCCACCCGAACTTCTTCAAATGATCGGAAATTTCATGTTCAAATGATCGTAAATTTCGTGTTCAAGCCTCAAGGCCCTTTTTCCGTTTTCCTTCAGTGAGAATGCATTCCCACTTCTTTCAACAATATGTTGGAACGTTCAGTCTTTTCCAGGATTTCCTGGATATTGGCATTTCCTCTGCAATTCTCCATTATCAAATTGTATCCCTGCATCAACCCATAGACATTGTAAGTCAATTTATTTGAGTTAAGCTAAGGAAAATGATGATAGTTTAATCATGCATTTGTGTTAATTCATTGCTTGAAAATATTAAACTAACATCATTTCTAAACATATGAAACTTTCATATTCATTTCTAAACAAGGAATATTCAACTTTCATGCAGGCAAAATATTCAACGTTTTTCATCTTAAGAGGTCGATTACCTATTAACATACCACAAAATTTCACCGTCAATCTCCAATTAGCATATATTCATTCAAGCCACAGTTGAAGTTGAATTTTGAAATTAACAATATGTTAGTATCCATATTCAATGCTCACATATACAGAACAACCCAAAATCTTAAAGAAATTAATACTACTATCAAATTCCTTAATTAGTTTATAGTTAAGAGGTATAAAAATCTTCTAGTCGTGGTATCAGATCAATTTGTTAGCCGGAGGCGAGGATAGTGCGGAATTAATTCAAAAAACTTGGATTAAGAAAGGAGGTAAAAAAATAGTCTTTCACACTAATATGCAGATCTATCTACGATGTAGTGTTTAAACGTTTTTCTTCTAATGCCTATGGTTTTACTGTTAATGGATAAATTGATTACATATCAAATTAGCTTCCTACTGCTTCTCTCATCGTTATAGCCTATCCAATTTATTACCTGCCTTTTCTTCTCCAACGACTGATGCTCCTGCCATAAACAAGAAACTATCATGTGATACACAAATAAACAATAGTCTATTTTTCAAGCATGGGAGATGGAAGCCAAGCCTAATACAAGAAAGGGAACTTGAATTACACCATTGATAACATCTCGAAACATGAATAATTGTGTGTTTCTTCTTTCCGTTGACACAAGGATGCTAGGTGTGTGTGGGATCTCCTTCTTAGATAATAAGAAGACACAATCTGTACCTTATTAGTTGCACCTCTAATTGCTAACCTATGTCACTAGATGGTCTGATTGATTCCTTGAGCAAATTTAAACCAAAATCCATCACTTCATCTGGAAAGCGATAATGTGGTCACGCCTATACTAGGCGACAGTTTCATAACAATTGAGGGAGGGATACCACAACATTCGCATTTGCATCGATCGAGGCGGGTTTCAGTAGCTGCACCTCCATAGAAAAACAACACCCATAAGTGGTCTTGGATATGCAATCGGAATCAAAGAGCGCAGATCTTGAGATCAAATCCCCTGGAGAACAACGACACTCAAAGATGGTCTCGGCTATGAAATTGGATTCAAAGAGTGGTGATACTGAGATAAATCCTCCGTAGAACAACAACAACCAGATGTGGTCTCTCTTATGCAATTGGATTCAAAGAACGGTGATTCTGAGATCGAATCCCCTGTAGAACAACAACACACAGAGGGGGTCTTAGCTTTGCAATCGGATTCAAAGAGTGGTGGTACTGAGATTAAATCCCTAACAGAAGAACAACACCCAGAGGTGGTCTCGGCTATGCTTGTGGTGACGGTGGCATGGCATTCAGGTCATATGTTTCCATGCTCGTCTGCTAGAGCATGCTTTCCACGTACTTTCCATGCAAGGACTAGGAACCTTTGATTGCCACAGTGTGGAAGGACTGGGCACCGTTAGATGGACATCTGTCCTCCCATGCCAAGTCGTTGAGTAACTTTACTCGTGGACCTTGGTTTATAATTGGTTTTTTGTTTCGTTATCAACCAATGAAATTTTCACCAAACTTTTCTTTTAAATTTTCTTTCGATTAACACAATAATCTCAATAGATTAATTTTTTTTTATTTTTGTTCAATACAAAATTTACCAGTATATATATCATCCCACACCAACAAAATTACAAAGTTTTGGTACATATGAAATCCTACACCCAGGAAAGCCCTTCTTGCCCCCTTTATGAATACTACGAGGCCAATACATGCAAAAAAATAAGGAGGGAGGGGCCCCTGAATGAAAGGGCCTTGCTATGACTACTACTTTGAACCCACGTCGATCTTGAGATAGACTCTTAATTGAGTCGGTCGCAGGATCTACACCTGCAAAACTACGAAGCTCTGGATCGCCAAAGAAAACTCGAAGTAATTCTGATATTAGTTGCATAAATAGAGTTTTCTGCATCTCAGGCTGACCAACTATTAGCAGCTGAAATGCAAATGTGATTTATCAGATGATGACCGATTCGAAACCTTTGCTTACTTTTTTTCCATGACTATGTGATCAAGGAAAGGCCTATGCCATTCATTTTTACCTGAAATGGACCGAGCTCTTGTCTTTCTCATAGCCATAATTTTAAATAAAGAAAATAACCAAAGAATTGGGATCATTAACCTAGGATCTCTTGCTAGAACGGTTATTGTTGCTATGAGAATAGAAAAACATTCACATTGACATTGTAGAGTTTTCCACTAGCGTTGTACTCCAAAGACCATCCCATTATTTAACAATGAAAACCTACCATAAATAATTAAAGCTATTTTAGTTGTTTTGTACATAACATATTTCAAATTAATAAGACAGGGACTTAAAGCTTTACTTCAATTGCTATTGTTTATTTTGAAACTCCATAAAAACTTATTTATTTTGAAACTTGATAAAAAAAAATAACCAACTAATTTAAACTTAAAATGATCCATACATCATAAAAGCTCAATTTTAAAACTTGATAAAAAAATAACCAACTAATTTAAACTTAA
>SNQJ01S0011488.1:54458-69233 GCA_010110895.2 Picea sitchensis | reverse complement strand
TTAGGGATGGGGGAGGTAGGGATGGGGAGAAATGTTGAGGCCGACTTCCAGTTCCTTTAACTTTGTGGCATGGTTTCTTTTGACTTTGAAGGAATTGGCATAGATTCAGATGATGTGTCCCTAGTTGTTGCGCCATCAAAGTTTAGCTTGAGAAATCCTATAAGGGGGGGAACTAGGTAGGGATGTGGGAGAAGGTGTTGGGGATGGGGGAGGTAGGGATGGGGAGAGAAATAGGGGGTTGAAGGTTGATTCTTTACATAATTTTGATCTCTTGCGGTGATCCATTCCAATCCTGAGTGGTCCAAGTGGAGGTAAAAGTGGTTTCCCGATGCTCTTCATATTTTGGACCAACTTGCTTCTACTGTGAGGGATTCATTTTTTAATATATGATTTTTTTGTTCTTTCCAAGCTTCCCATATGAGAAAACATGGGAGTAGATTCTAGGCTCGATTAGATACTATATTATTGAATTATATCGGTCTCCATTGTTTGATGGTGTCCGGTATATTGTCCTTGTTGTGATCCTAAGTTCTAAAGAGGAGAGAAACTTGATCCCAAATATAAGAGGAGAAGGGACATGATGTTAGAAAAAACAGGACTGTGGAGCAATAAAATAAAACAAATGCGGAAAGAAAACACAGAAGATACACAATACAAGAGAGACACGGATTTACGTGGTTCACCTAGTGTGGGCTACGTCCACCAGAGAAATTTCCAGTTCCTTCCTTTATTATTATCCAACAAATGAAGGGATACAACCTACAACAAAACCCATTGTAACTTCCTCTTCTTTCTCTCACAGTCTCCTCTCTCAAAATACAATATTTTCCATCAACCATCGCCGCAATACATTTCCCTCATAAAAGAGGGTTGCCTTTTAGGGAAAAAAACCCTAACATAATCTCTACCGTTAGATTTGCGACCTTATAATGAACGGTCCAGATTTACAATGAAATTACAATATACATTTACAAGGCAATTTTTCCTTTGGGGGCTTCGCCCCCAGACCCCGCAGAGGGGGTACCCCCCCCTCTGCACTCCCCCGCATGGAAGAGTGTACATACTTCTGGGGTGTAAAAACTTCATGGGGTATAAACACGTCTGAAAGT
Organism: Picea sitchensis; assembly: GCA_010110895.2. Taxonomy (NCBI): domain Eukaryota; kingdom Viridiplantae; phylum Streptophyta; class Pinopsida; order Pinales; family Pinaceae; genus Picea; species Picea sitchensis. The sequence continues at coordinate 68,124 of SNQJ01S0011488.1, read as the reverse complement.
AAAAGACCTCTGAATCAGGAAGATAATCAGGCTCCACAACCAACACATGAGTTGAACAGGTGTTTCTTTGTCTTTTGGCCATTGGCATTGCGAAGAGTGCAATAAGTCGAGCCCTAAAAGATATGCCTTAAGAGGTCTTACCATGTCATAATTTTACCTTTGTTGAGGAGCTAGAGGAAGAAGGAAACTTTCATCCATATTTTTTCAGTCCATATTTTCTTCCATAGTTCTCGCGTGGGGGTGTGTTGATCGCCTGTAGCGAGATGATAAGATTATTTTATGGTGTAGAAACCTATAGATTGAATTCCCCATATGAGTATGTATTTTCTTGTTTGAATATGAATATTCCTCTTCATTAGGTATGTCCAAAAGGAGTCCCATTCCATTTGACGAAGGATGAGGCCCTAAAGTTCTTAATGAATCCACATTCTCCATAAATCTTGTTGCATGGGAGGGAGCCAATAATGATGAGTCTTGAGTCTGTTTTAGGCATTCTTTCTTTCTCTGAGTATTGCAGTCGCAGGGTGTTGACTTAATGGGGGGAGATACTGCGACGCATCGTCCCAAAAAAGTGCATATTTTCCATCTTGGATTTATTAGAAATAGTGGGAGTGGAACAAAAGTTTATTTCGCCATGCCATATTCCATAAGATGGATATTGTGATATTTTCTGAAAGTCTAATTAGATTTTGAGTGTCCACGTGGAGGCAGTATTTCCTGTGCCAAAGATGCTCCCAAAGTGTGTTTTTGGAGGTAATCCAACTCCACCATGTTTTGGCCCCCAGAACTGAGCTTAAAGTTTAGGGATATTTGAGACCCATGTCACCTTTGAGTTTGGGTAGACAAAGCTTGACCCAGGAAACAAGTGCCCACTTTCTTTCTTTGTGAGATCCACCCCACAAAAAGGTACGATGCAGATTACAGACAACTTTCATAATAGATTTGGGTGCAACCAATGCCGAAAATAAACAAAGAGGCGTAGCCTGGAGGACATATTTAAGGATAACTAGATGTCCTAGAGAATTAAGCACCATGAAGGACAAATTAGCTAGTTTCTTGTTCATTTGGGCTAAAAGGTCTTCCCAAGATGACTTCCAGAGCCCATTGTTGATGAGTGGAGTTCCAAGATATTTTGAGAGATTCAGAGTACTTCATTGAAAGACAAGGATATATTATATGTGTAGTTGTATTGCAGGGGAAGTACTAAGGAATAATATTTGAGATTTGGCCAGATTTATGGAGGTGCCTGAGGCCTTTTTAAAATCAGAGAGGACCTATTAAATGGATTTGGATTCACTGACTGTAGGATGGGACACAAGTATTGTTTTGTCCACAAACTGCTCGTGGGATATTGGATGGTATGCATTGTGGTGATGAATTCCTTTCATTTTATTTTCCACAATTGTTTCTTTGATAGATCTTCTGAGTTCTTCTGCCATTAGAATGAATAGGAAAGGAGAGAGAGGATCTCCTTGTCTGATGCCTCAGGAAGGAGAGAAGGTTTTGGAGGGTGATTCGTTGATCAGAATGGAAAATAAAGCAATGGAGGTGAGGGAGAGAACCCACTTAATCCACTATCGAGAAAACCCAAAATCACTGAGACTATGTTGAATATATTTCCAGTTGAGTTTCTCAAAGGATTTTGAGATGTCCATTTTCAAAATCATGCCAGGTGATTTTCTAGTTTTGAGAGAGTGAATAAATTCATGTGCAAGAATAATTCCATCTAATATTTGTATTCCGTCCACATGTCCAGTTTTCTCAAGGGAAATGAGGGGGGGAGAAAAGGTTTGAGACAATTGGCAATGAATTTGGTGATAATTTTGAAGATGACATTGCAGAGAGCTATGGGTCAGAATTTTCTTAGGTCTTCCACTTTATCCTCCTTTGGGATCAGGGTGAGAAAAGTGGCATTAAGGGATGGGAGGATATTGGAGTGAAGTATAGAATATTTGACAACAACCCAGATGTCCCATTTTAAGATGGGCCAGTAGGATTGGTAAAAATATGTAGTGAAGCCATCAAGATTGGGAGATTTTTTTTTGGGCATAGAAAGGATAACTTGTTCGACCTCCTCGAAGGTAATGGGTCTCATAAGGGAAAAAAAAAATCAGGAGAGACTAGGGAGGGGATGTGTTGGGTAATTTTTTGTATGGAGGTTTGTTAGTCTCTTTCTGGTGCAGTTAGGAGAGTGTGGAAGTGTTGTACAAGATCTTGTTCGATGTCATGATGTTCCATGAGATTGTTTCACTGGCTATCCTTTATTGAAATAATGTGAGTATGGTGTCTACGATGGATCAATGATCTGTGAAAAAATTTCAAATTATTTTCTCCCTCCTTGATCCAATGGATTCAAGATTTTTGTTTCCACAGAATCTTCTCCTGATTTTCACGATCACTTATCTCTTTTTGAAGGTGTTCTTCCTCTTGAATTAAAGTTATGTTCTTCCTTCATGAATTATTGCTTGTTGTAACTGTTCCAATTTTTCGATGATGTTCTTATTTTCTTGGAAAATATTACCAAATTCAGCTTTGTTCCATATTTTTGACTTTTTGTTTGATATATTTGAGCTTCTTCTAAAATTTGTGCATGGGGGATCTGGAAAAGGGCTTGTACCAGGTTTTGATATTGGGAAGGAAGTTAGGGTGGGAGAGCCAAAATCTTTCGTATTGAAAGGGGCGGTTGAGAGGGATGCCTTGTATATCTATATGAAGTGAGATCAACCAATGATCTGAGCCACCAAAGGGGAGAATTGAGGCAAGAGGGTGAAAGTTGTATAAGAGGATTGATTCAGAGACAAGGAAGCGATCCAGGTTAGAGGCAACTTGATGGTGGCATATTCTATGATTGTTCTATGTAAAAATGCCATTGACACTTTCTGTGTCCACCATGTTGAGGGCTTGAATAACATTGAGAAATGATTTAGAGTCAGGTTCCATCCTTATTTTTCCTCCTTCTTTTTTCTGAGAGAGAAGAAATGAGATTGAAGTCACCCCCAATGAGCCACTGATGGTGGAGAAAGAGGGGTTTGAGTGAAAGTAGGGAAACTAAAAAGGAATATTTGTCAGGAGGGTAATTAGGACCATAAACATTTTTAAGGAATTGAGTTTGAGAGGAGACGATCAGTTGGAAATGTGCAAAGAGGGTGTGCTTGGTCGATAGGAAATTTGAGAGTGTGAAGGTTGCATGGTGTGCTTGGCCTCCAACAATAGCTTGGGCATCCAAGATCATATCTTTATATCCTTAAGAGGCTAGGGTTTGAACGAGATTATGGGGGAATTTAGTTTCTTGAATCATGATGACAAAGGGTTTTTCTTGCATAATTTTTTGTTTGAGGAGCCTATGTTTAGTTTTTTCATTAAGGCCCCTGATATTCCATGATATGAATTTCATGTGGAACATGGGGATGGGGTGGAACATGTCTCTCACTAAGGCAATGTGGCCTGAGTTTACTGAAAATTATCGTATGTTCTTGAGAAGTTGTTTATTGGAGCATCTACCTCTCTTTTTTCCTTCTCGGGGGATTTTCAAAGGAAGAGATGAAGAGGGTTTAATGCCAAGGGAGGAGTTTGGGTTCAAACCTTATGATGTTGAGCCATTGAAGATTTGATTTTGAGCTAGGGCATCTTTCAAGAGATGCACCCGTTGCTGAGGAATAGAGTTAGGATCTTATTGTTTGCATGCTGCCCCTATGGAGTTTAGATAAAGATCATCTAGATCCAATTCCTCTCCTTCGTCCAAGTCTAGATGGTCTTGCATGTCTTCCTACATTTCTTCTTCCTTGTCTTGTTGCATGCTTGTGTCATGGGGCATTGTCTTGCAACGCTTGGCTTTGTCTGCTACCAGATCTGATGATGCTTGTTCTTGTTGATGTTCTTGATCTATTCATAGTCTTGGTCATCTTCTTCTTGTGATAAGGTTTCAAATGAGTTGTGGTATTTGAAACCCGATATAGAAGAATGAAGATGTGATTTCTTCTTAATTTTTTGCTGGATGATACATTCTCAAAACATTATGCATCACGTTTTCATGAAGAGGAGGTAGTGTTGTCTTGATGGGGAAACCTCAATAGAGATGACCATGCTCATGGAAACTTGTGCAATGAAATGGGATGTACTCGTAATCTAGTGTTTGAACCCATTCATTATCCTTTATCCCGATAGAAGTGACTAATGCAGTATGGCTAGGATTTGGCGAGATCCATATATACACAGATTCATGCGTACGTTATATAGCAACCTTGTTTGGCAATCTTGGACATCTTGACAACATTTCCCAAGGTGTTGCCCATTCCTTCCAAGATTTCTCGGTCCCAAAATTCCCGTGGAAAGGAATATAATCTAATCCAGACTGGTGCTACCGTGAAGTTTTTTTTTTCAGGCAAGAATCTTTTTGTCCAGGTCTGGAAGTGTAGCCCTACATAGTTGAAAATGTATGGGTCGTTTTCAAGAACTTTGTCTCAATCTTCCAAATTAGAAAATATAGCGGTGAAAAAGACTTTGGAGCCAAGCCTGAGATCGATTTGGCCCTTGGTTTTCCATGTTGTCTTAACCTCCGTATTTCTTGGTCTTCACTTCATATTTTGGATTTTCCTCTGCTTTGGGGACGCAGCTATTGGTGGAGCCATGATTTGTAGCTGGGTTTTGGTTGTGATCTATTTGTGTTGTTTGAGGTCCCAATTCTATGTGATTTCCTTTGTCGAGGTGGGGTATTGTGGTGGATCCTGGAGCCCGAGGTCCATGCGATGAGGAGGGGCCATGGAGGTTGGAGCGGCGTCCTGCTAAACTATGGCTCTAGGAGGGAGATTGCTCCCTCCTCCAATCGACGCCATAGTAAAGGAGTCGAGAGGAGATTTGCGTAAACCCTAGGTATTAGAGCCTCCCAACATCCATTAATTTACTAATTGAATTCTTGTTACTCTAATTTTTTTTAGTTTTTTGAGTTTCATAGCATTATATTCTGTATTCAATATTAATATTATCTATTATGAGTCATTGTAAAGGGAATATAGCAATGAGTTTGCTATTGATTTGACATTAACTTACCTTGTATTTTAAATTTATATGTGTAGTGTAATGTTTAACTTAATAAAACAAATATATATTTTTTGATATAATAAAAATATTTGTTTTTCTCATTTTTCATTGGTTGATATATTCCAAGTCTTATTGTTGCCTTCACTTATTTCAATATTTGAAATTAATTACATAATCAATAAACTTGGTTATAAGTACCTAGTACCTTTTATATAAAAAAAATTAAGAAAAAATGTAAAAATGTCATGTGTTCTCTCATTATTACTATCCATTTATTTCATTATTATTGCATTTCAATCAACTTGGTTATAAGTACCTAGTTCCTTTTACATCAAAAATTAAGAAAATAAAAAAAATAAAAATGTCACGTGTTCTCTCATTATTACTATCCATTTATTTCATTATTATTGCATTTATGCTTTTCTCTTATCATTAATACAAAGTGTACTCCTACTAGATTAATACAAAATGATATACATATAATTATGTATGATAACATATGTGTAATTTCTTTTTAAAGTAATTTTGAATTTCTTTTTAAATAAAAATAAATTAGTAAAAATATAGCTAAAGATGAAAAACAAAATGATATAGACAACTTATATATATCTTTCCCTTTTAATAATAATTTTGAATTTTTCTTTAATAAAAACATATAATAATTATAGCAAATCCACAATGATTTTATAGTAAATTAACAATTGTTGAAACACTCTAACTAGTTCAATGATCCCATCTAGATACACTCTATTTCCAAATTTACTTGGCAGGGACTAAGCTGCCATACACCCTTGTTTTAATTCAATCTACTTTTTAAAATTTGATATTCAATGTAATATTATATAATATTTTATAAACCATACAAATTCAATACAATTTATCATAATTTTTTATTTAATAAATTATATATATATATATATATATATATATATATCACATTTTATTAAATTATTTAAATCCAATATATAATTTAACAATATTTAATAAATTATTAAGTCAACTCTCGACAATTAGACTCTTTCAATATTCAATGATATGTATTATTATATAATTTTTCACTGAAATATCTCAATTTCAATTTATCACATTTTATTAAATTATTTAAATCCAATATACAATTAAACAATATTTAATAAATCATTTAAGTCAACTCTCGACAATTAGACTCTTTAAATTTTCAATGATATGTATTATTATATAATTTTTCATTGAAATATCTCAATTTCAATTTAATAAAATTATTAAATTTTTTATTTAAAAAAATAAAAAAATATTAAATTATCTAAATTATATAATGTTTTATAAACTTCTCTAAATTCAATGCAATTTATTATATTTTTTATTTATTAAGTTTTATATATATGATGATGATTAACGTCCACTAAAAAATTATATATATATAATTTTGATTATGATTTTAATTTTAATGTATCATTAAATAATATTTTATAAATTATTTAAATTTAATATATACAATTAGATTCTTTATATTCAATGATATGTGTTATTATATAATGTTTTATTTAACTATTTAAATTTAAATTTAATATAATTTATTAAACTTTTTATTTTAAAAATTAAATATATTAAATTATTTAAATATAGTAAATTTGATTAAAAAAATCCATTAGGGATGCCTCTAATGAGTCTTTGAAATATGATAAGATTAATGGATAAAAATCCCTAATTAAAAGGGGGAAAAGACACTACATAAATAGAAAACAATAGAACCTTTTGCACCTATCTAAGATAGATCCAAAGAAGTTTTGTGGCAAATTTTGACTAGCAAAACTAAAGAAATGGGTATGATTCCCCTAACAGATTGGAATTCCTACCTTAAAAAATTTTATGAATCCTCTAATGTTCAACATAACATTCCAAACATTTATACCAAAGATGAAGTTTTTTCTATAGAAGACATAAAGTTTGGGTTTAAACGACTCACAAATGGGAAAGCTGAGGACATTGAAGGCTACCAAGCTGAAATATTAAAAATTGGAGGGCATATTCACATCACTCACATACATAAGCTCTTCAATTTAGCAATCAATCAGAGATTCCCTAAACCCTAGACTCGAATCCTTATTGTACCTATTTCTAAAAGTAGGGATAAAAGAAATCCTTCCAATTATAGGACCATTATGATTAGACCCATTTTAGCCAAGCTATACGGAAGTATTTTGGAAAAGAAGATAAGCATAGGACTATAAATCCATAGAAAATAACTAAAGGAGAGAATGGTTTTAGAGGTTTTCATTCAACTATGGACCACCTTGTCACTCTTAGGATCATTACAGAGGAGTGTTGCAACAATACAACCAATATCCTTTGATGTTTATTTGAATTTAGGAAATCTTTTGACACTATGCCTAGGAATAACCTTAGGAACATGTTAGAAGCACTAAATTTTCCCTCTTAGTTGAGAGTTTCTACGGTATGATTGTATGAGACTATTATTGTCAAGTTTAGGAGCACTGAGGGATGGTCGAAAGAAATTAACTATAATATTGGAGTCAAGCAAGGTTGTCATTTATCCCCTACTCTTTTTGGCATATACATTGACAAGTTAGAAGATTGTTTGGAAGTTTGAAGTTGTGTTGGACAAACTCTTGCTAGTATAGTCATCATCCTTCTCCTATATGTCGATGATATTGTTCTTATGGCAAGAAATCCATATGACCTTAGAAGGAAACTTAGAATCCTCAAGGACTTCTTCTCTAGTACAAGAATAACAATGAACACTGACAACACAAAGGTTATGATAGTTAAATCCCAAAAGATCACCTATGATAGTTTCATGTATGACAACAATAGCTTGGAGGAAGTTCCTTCGTACAAGTATCTTGGAATCAATATTCATCAAAAGCTCCATTGGAACTATAAGATTGAGAAAAGGATAAATGGAGGGTGGAAATCTTATTATGGGATTGAAAATGATTATAAATTAGTGAACCTTTGGCCATCAGATAATAAAAATCTCCTCTTTGAGACTCTTGTCATTGTTGTTATCTTATATGGATGTGAAGTTTGGGGATGCAGTATCTCTCGTGAATCTTGGAGAAAAAAAATCAAATCAAAAATAATTTTATCACTTATAATCTCAAAATTAAAGGAAAAACACACTATCATATCCTCCCCATAGAAGTGATACTTTCCCCCATTGAGAGGACGGGTATGATTAGGTACTTAATGTGCAAGAACAATATTAATAACATGGATGACACACGACTCCCCAAAATTTATTAAGAATCTATTCAGAATCACTAGCAACTTAAGAGGGGATGGAATAATTGATCCAGGTGGATATAGGTGGCCACCCACCTCTTCCAATTGGCTCACATATAGTTTTCATCTTGGCAGTTTTGTTTCTAGATTTTTGGGTCCTAAACTTTCGGGGTTGTTTTGAGGCCCTAAACAACGGTTTTTTGGCCTACCACAGTTGCATTTTAAACATAGTCACAATATGATGGAATAATGTCTATTCCTCATACACACCTTTCCAATGAGCTATCATGAGCCTAAAACAAAGATTGTATGCAAACATTATGACCCCGAGAAGTTGATGTACCAACTTACCCTATCGGGGCCGACATGACTTTTGGTGCTTCAGCTCCTTGGGTTAGGTTTTTGGATGTCTAGGGTTTTATGATTACCTCTTGATGTTAAAAATGTCTGTAGGCCTCATTGTAATGTGCTCAGACAAATGTGCGTAGCCACCACATCTCTTCTCAGAGATTAGCTACCACCATTCAAACAAGATTGTTTCGTTCTACATTTTAGAGTTTCAACAAATTTCTTTATTGAATAGAAGTTAAGTTTCAATGTATCTATTTTATTTTTATCTGTATATCTATGTTAATGTTATAGATATATGTTTCATTTCATTCCGCTCATAAATTTGTATCAGTGATATCAAAGTGGTTTTCTCTTCATTTATTTCTATGTGCATGTCCCCAATGAGGTCATGGTATAAGCAGTTGGGAATCGAACTGTTTGAGCCTTTGCAATATCGACCTCGCCGAACCCAACGACCACCCATGGGGGAACAAAAGAGAGACGATGGGGCAGGAGATCCCTTTAAATTGTTTCTTAAGGAATCCCTCTCATGAAAAAGGAATTATATGGTGGGTAATTTTGTGCAAATCCTTCGATGACTTCCAACAAGTGACGCATCTTCCTCGAGCAGAGGCACCACCCCTTTCAAGGTATAGATCAATTTTGATATTCTATATTTGAAGGTCAAATAGTTGTGGATGTTGTATACAAATGGTTAAACCTTCTCAAAGGGTATTTTTATGTCCATAACTTTTTTGATAGGGAAAATATTACATTTGTGCTCCTTAAGGTTGTCCCCCATGTCAAATATTGGTGGGAGACTTTCTTTGAGCAAAAGGAAATGGAGGGATCTACATTATTTGTAGTCGCACCCACTTGGTGCTCTTTCAGGAATTCTATTAAGGAACAATACTACCCTATTGTAAGTTATGATGCCGTATATACAAGATGGAACACACTGCGAAAGGAAAGGACCCAAATAGTGCCAAAGTTCACCAATTTCTTCCATACCTTGCACCCCAAGCTTGGTATCAAAGATTATGAGTGACATATGGCACTCAAGTACCATGGCGGTATGCATAGATACATCTAGATAGAAATGGAGTTTCTAGACATATTTTCCTTAGGCACAACCTATCGATATGCTACCAAAATCGAGAAGAAGCTTAAACATGTTAAATTTAGAGTTTCTATTAAGTTCTTTTCAATTTACTAGAGAATAAAAGAATAAGTAGGATCACTGAAACAAACACAATCACAATGTACACAACATTTTAATCCGGGAAACCCTCATGGGGGAGAAAACCCATCAAAACTTCCTCAATAATAGATTGCCAACACAATGCCAAGACTAAAGACCAAAACACCAAGAATAACCTAGTACTGAGCATGTTCCTCTCTCTCCTTCTTCTTGCAATTTAAGCTACCTTTAAAATATGTGCACTAGAAGTGAGTGTGAGAGTGAGTGAGAGAATGAGGCACCATCATATCTTATTTATGCTAGCTAATAGGCGCTAGGGTTATGTCTCTTCACCAAGCTGGGCCGACTTCTTCAACTAGTGGTTAAAACCACTTTAATTAGCCCTAGGGGTCAACTTTACAAACAACACCATATAACGATGGTTTGACCAATCCACAAAATGGTATTTGGTCTTATACAAAAGCCTGACATGATCAATACACAAAAGGGGATTTGATCTATATAAAAATAACTCAATTATGATTAGAATATTCTTCGTAGTTACAATATTTCAACACCCCCCCTTAATAAGAAGGGCATTCTACAACATCATTAGGAGAGAGAGAGAGGGAAGCAACATCATCAACATATGGAACACTGACTGACACATCTATAAGTCATCAGAATTTTTTCTCATCATCAATAACATCATCGTTCACAACATGGAGTTGGAGTAGTATCATCATCATCGTTCACAACATGGAGCTGAAATAACATCATCATCATTAGCAGTAGCATAAAGCTAAAGTAGCATCATCATCATCATCATCTTCAGCATGGATCTGAAGTACCATCATCATTATCATCTTCAGCATGGAGTTGAAGTAGCATCGTCATCAACAACAACATGGAGCTGAAACATCAACATCAATAGCATGAAGCTATATCAACAATATCCACCAACATGAAGCTAGTACATCATCAACAACAACATGAGGATGAATCAATCAACATCATCAACAACACAAGGTTGAATCAATCAACATCATCAACATCACGAGGCTGGTACAGCATCAACAACACGAGGTTGAATCAATCAACATCATCAACAACACAAGGTTGGTACAACAATATCATCATCACGAGGATGAGATAATAACATCATCAACAACATAAGGCTAAGATAACAACATCATCAACATATGGAAATAGAATGAGGCAGGTTCAACAACAACATTTTGTGGTACTCTAACAAACTGTCCTTACCGGACCTTCGGGATCTACCCAAGAATCATAAGATTCCCTAGAATGTAAAATCCTAATGGAGATACCACATGGTACTATGACAAATTGTCCTTAATGACCTTCGGGATCTGTCGAGGAATAAAAATATTCACTAGGATATTAAATATTAACAGAGATACCACTACTGACCAAAACTGGCATATACATGCACATGTACTCTGACAGAACGTCCTTATCAGACCTCTGAGATCTGTCCAAGGATGATCAATCACCTAGGATATAAAATCCTAACTAAGCTACCCATTGTTGGTCAGGATACCATAGTATCATCAACATCACTCCCCCTTTCGAGGGAGATCCTTTTAGAATATACCAATATTGTCTTGAAAGTATTCAAAATTTACACGAGACAGAGGTTTGGTCAACACATCTGCAACCTGCTCATTTGTGCCAATATATTGGAGCTTTACAATGCCTCTCTGCACCATATCATGAATGTAGTGATATCGGATTTCTATGTGCTTCGACTTATCATGGAACACTGGGTTCTCCGTTATCTTTATGAAACTCTATTTATCACATAGAATCACAGTGGCTTCCATCTCCATATTGAATAGACCTATCAATAACTTTTGAAGCCATATGGATTCACAACTGGCGGAACATGCTGCAATGTATTTCGCTTCTGTCGTGTTGAGAGAAATAATAGATTTCTTCCTTCTCTACCATGAATTCATGGATGAACCCAAACCGAAACAACATCCTGAAGTTCTCTTTCTATTAGAAACACTTCCATCCCAATCTGAATCAATATATACATACAACCTGAAGTCATGATCTCTAGTATAACGGAGACCATATTCCAATGTACCCTTAAGGTATCTCATCACATTTTTTGCAACAACAAGGTGAACACGTCCGGGCTCTACGAGATACTGACTCAAGGTGTTCACAACAAAACATATATGTAGCATGGTATTCACCATATACATCAATGAACCAATAATCTGTCTGTACAGAGTAGCTTCAACTAATTCTGACTAAGTATCAACCAGGAGCTTCAACTTTGTTTCCATGGGTATGTTCATGGCTTTACATTCCATCATATTAAACCTCTTCAGTATTTCAACTACATACTTCCTTTGGTTAAGGAAGATCTTCTATGGGCTCTGCCAAACTTCAATGCCTAAGAAATAATGCATCAAGCCTAGGTCTTTCATCTCAAATTCTGCAGCGAGCTTCTTCTTACAATCAGTGATGAGCTTTTCTTCTTCTGTAAAGAATAAATCATCTACATATAGTATGAATATCATTGGTTCATCATTCATAACCTTGAAGTAAAAGTTAGAATCAGTTTTACTCTTGGTAAAGCCCAAGATTGTCAGGAAACTATCAATTCTGCCATACCCAGCTCTATGAGTTTTCTTTAACCCATACAAATCTTTCTTCAATATACAGACATGAGTCTTTCTATCTTCAACTTCAAATAAAATTTTCACATCACTTTGTACCAAACTGGTGCACTTGTTAAACTGTAACTCAATATGCACAATCATGTGCTATCTCTATGTGCTTTCTACAAAGCACTATCTGTCTGAGAGTATGTTCTTTACTTTCTCTGTAACTGTTCCTTCTGGAACCGGGACTCTGCACTTGTAGCTGCTATTTCTGAAGCTGAGAATGACTTGTTCTAAATTCTATTCTCACTATAGTTGTTGAACTCTGAGAGTATCTCTTATATTCTATCATGGAAACAACTTCATCTAAGAGTGGCTCAATAACTGATACTAGAGGTATCTCTTCTTCTTTCATGGAGATAAGTCTATCTTCTATTGTAGTCATGTCTCCATGACCCAACTAATGTACTACACCAACTAGCACTGGAGATAACTCAATCTCAAATATACTTGGTGTATAATACCAAGTCTTAATATGAAAGGCCAAGTCAAAATTCAAACAAATTTTTCTTCCTGTCAAGGTGGCTTCATTATCTGTTGATCAATCATTCCTCCATGGTAACCTAGAGGCACAAAAAGAAGTTTCTCCTAGAAGAGATGTTAGTTATATCTGGTAAATCTCAATATGATCAAATTCTACCAAGTATAATACTTCTCAAAGACTACTATCTCAACTATAGTGTTTTCTTTTCATGAGGTAGTTATCAAACCTGTCATGTGAAAAATTGATTCTTACCAACTTAATGAATCAAACCTAGAACCTGGAGTATTGTCCTCAAGAATGAGTGTTTTTATTTTGTTCCAAGTCTCCTTCACTCAATATGAAAATTTGTTTCTTCAACCTGTCCTCTGTGCTAAGACAATACACTATCTAGACAGAAATCTAAGTTAGAGAATAAACTCTTATCTCAATCTAATACCTTGACTTAAATTTTGACCAAGGGTTATTATGATTTTCATAACTTCAACATACAACCTAGATGTTCAATATAATGCCATAACAAATAGATGCATATCAATATAATCAAACCTAGGGTGCATTGTTCCTATGAAAGTGATGGATTTGAGATCCCTCTAGATCTACGATTTGTTATTTAGACAAAAGATCCTTTCTCCTTTAAATAGCCTTTAGAATAATGATACAACTTGAACATATGTAAGTACATACCTTTGATAGTATCACCAGGTAGTG
>SNQJ01S0011488.1:22660-43444 GCA_010110895.2 Picea sitchensis | reverse complement strand
CTTATTTTCATTATATCGAATTTCACCATTCGCCATACAATATATACAATGTTTTTAGGTATTTCGTAGATACCAAAACCCTAATCCCTTAATCCGGGATTAATTTACAAATCAGCTAAAAATAGGAAAATCCGCTAAAAATAGCAAAAACCGCCCCAAAAAAAATTTTGGGGCGCTGCGCGTAACCACGGGGGGGCATACCTGCCCCCCCCTGGGACCCCCCTAGGAAAGATCCCGGCACACACGGCATAGATCTAAGTGAAGGGATCGTCAGACTCAGTTGTCGTATCTGACGCACCCACACACACACACATGCAAAGAATATAACACATACCCAACACGTGACAAGTCTCTCCACGCATCAGAAGCAAGTGGATAAGGTCATGGAAGAATAAAAAGACATCTTCTCCTCACCCACTAGGGTATCTCTACATTATTTGGTCAAGCACTCAATCGATCTGACCCACGGTGCACCGTTATCCAATGGGATAGTCTATCGAGGAAATCAAGTGCCAGATCCAAGAGCTGCTCGAAAAGGGGCACATTTTACCAAGTTCATCACCTTATGGAATACAAATCGTGTTTGTACAAAAGAAAGATGGGATCTTGTGACTATGCATTGATTATCGAGCCCTAAATAAAATCACAGTTAGGAACTGGTACCCAATTCCCCGAATTGATGACCTCTTTAACCAACTCAAGGGGACCAAATACTTCCATAATATTGATCTGAAGTCCAACGACCATTAGGTCCCAATAGAGAAGACTGATATATGGAAGATTGAATTCAAGTCCAAAGAAGGTCTTTTTGAATGGTTGGTCATGCCATTTGGGTTGATAAATGCCCCAACAACTTTCATGAGGATGATGGATGATCTTTTGTAGAATTTCACCCATTCTTTTATGGTGGTGTATTTGGATGAAAACATCATCTTCAACAAAATGTGGGCAGAACACTTGCAACATATTCAATAGGTTCTACACACTCTGCAGCAACACAAGCTATATGAAAATTTGGAAAAATTTGCATTCGACGTGAACAAGGTCTAGTACCTAGGCTACATTGTTGATGAGCATGGGGTTCTTGTCAATATAGACAAGATCTAGGTCATCTATGATTGGCTAGCCCCTACCACACTAACTAATCTTCGAAGCTTCTTAGACCTTGCTAATTTCTAAAGTAGGCTTGTGTTGGAATTATCCCACATTGCATGGGCCCTTAGCCAAGTGACCAGGGGTGGTGGAAAGGAAACATTTGTGTGGGGCTATTCACAATAAAAAGCATACAATGATTTGAAACAACACATGTGCTTAGCCCTGGTGCTCTCATCACCCGACCTATGGAAACCCTTTGATATTGAGATATATTCTTCATATTATGTTGTGGGTACAATTCTCACTTAGCATGGACATCCCTTGGCCTATCATACTGATACGTTATTAGATATTATTCGTAAGTACCCCACTTATGACAAATGAATGTACTCCATTGTACAAGCCTATCGCAAGTGGAGGAATTACATTCTCGGTAAGGAGAAAATAATCCACATTGATCATAAGCCTCTACAGTTCATGCAGACATAAGGTAAATTGTAGAATGACCTACATCAGAAGTGGTCTGCATACTTGCAGCAATTCCATCTCAACATCAAGTATAAGACAGGGAGCACCAACCACATCATTGAATTCCTCAATCGACCTCCAGTTGCATCACTAACCATGGTGCTACACTCCTATGGACATGAGACCTTTGGATGGCCCGAACTCTATGAGAGAGATCCTTACCTCGCCACTCTCTACCATATGTTGGGAACAAACACAACTATCATTGATTTCCATCTTCAGGATTGGTTGTTGTTGTGAGAAATCACATGTATAGAAAGATAACTAAAGTAACCTCCTATCTATGAATCCAACAACATATCAAACATAATAAGAATAGAAAGAGAAAAGGAAAAATAATACACCAGATATATGTGGTTCACCCAATTGGGCTATGTCCATAGGAAGTTTGTCTTCTATTATCTCCAGAAATCTCCTTCAATCTTAGAAGAGAGAAACTCCATAATTACCCCATACAAATATAGAAGAATGCTTGAGAGCACAAGATGATGATCACATATTATGCCTTAAGAGGAACTCTTGTAATTATTATATACCAAGAGATACAGAGGAATTACTCTACATATTGCATGTGGGATAATATAATTCTCCTTTTTATCATCTTTTTATATAATGTTCCTACCAAGAGTAAACTATTCCATAATAAATATGTGATATTTGTTTCATATTCTTTTACATAAGATTGTGGAAAAATTCCGACATAATAAAAAAACATTATTACCTTCCAAGGAATACAATATACTCCAACAATCCCCCTTAATAATGGCTAGGAGAAAATACCACACTAATGGAGGAATGAGTCATTACTAATGCTCCCCCTTGATGAAAACTTCCAACACTCCCCCTTAATAATGGCCGGTAGAAAATCCCACACTAATGGAGGAAGGATTCATTACGAATTCCCCCCCTTGATAACAACTTACCTTATCCCCAACAAAGAGTGAATATGTACAAAATTTTCCTTTGTCATGGATTTGGTGAAGATATTGACTGCTTGTTGCTCAGTAGGAAAATATGTCATAGAGATAGTACCATCTGCAACTAGATCTCAAATATAATGTGCATCAATATCAATATGTCTTATCTCGGAGTGACATATCTTATTATAAGCAAGTTGTATTTCACCTTGATTGTCACATCTCAACTCTATGGCATATTTTTGAATCAATCTAAGATTTGTAAGAAAATGGTGTAACGATATTGCTTCTTTAGCTTCTTCTTTGGTTGCTTTGTACTCTGCTTCACAAGAAGATAATGCCAAAGTCTTCACCTTCTTACTAGACCAAGAAATTGGACCTAAACCACATTGAAATAGATAAGGTGCACTAGATCGTCTATCTAAACTATCACCTGCCCAATCAGAATCAATATAACCAAGAAGTAAAATTGTAGCACTCCTCGAATAAAATACACCATAACTCACTGTCCCTTTTAAGTATCGTAGAATTCTCTTGGTTTTCTGCCAATGAGTTTCATGAGGCTTCTGCATGAAACTAAAAACCATATTGATGAAAAAATATATGTCGGGCATGTTGTGTTTCAAATATAACAAACTTGTCACAAACTGACGGTACAGTGTAGCATCAACAAGAGGAGTAGTGCATTCCATAGTTAACTTAACACCAGACTGAAATGGTGTGGGAGAGGGATTACAATCACTCATATGGAAATGAGTCAATAAAATTTTTGCATACTTTGGATGAGAGAGAAAAATACCATTGACCATATGCCATGTCTAAAGACCCAAGAAATAGTGCAAGATGCCAATATCTATCATCTCAAACTGGTTTTGAAGATCACTTTTCATATTTTGAATTAAAACAAGTTGGCTTCCAGTGATAATCAGATCACCCACATATAAGACAATAATGAGGACACAATCACCAAAGTCCTTGACATACATATTTGGATCATATATACACCGCTTGAAACCATTCTTCAAGAAATAGGCATCAATTTTATCATACCAAGCCCTCAGTGCCTACTTGAGACCATACAAAGACTTGTGTAATTTGCATACTAAGTTAGAATTTTTAGCACTAAAAAATCCAGGGAGTTGTTGCATATAAATGTATTCATTAAGATCACCATTTAAAAATAACTTTTAACATCCATTTGGTGTATTTCCCATTTATAAGATGCAGCAAGAGATAAAATGGTTCTGATTGTATTCATTTCAGCATAACTAAACTTGCTTTATATTTTTCAATTTGACCTTCTGCAGTAAACTTTGTTTTATATATCCATTTAAAACCAATTAACTTATTTCTCGGAGGAAGGGGAACAAGATTCCATGTATTTTTCTTTATTAGAGATTCATACTCAATAGTCATAGCTTGTTCCCAATGAGGGTGACCCTTGTTGGGACCTTCGTTTTGATGAATAGAAGTTGGCATAAAAGTGTTCAGACTAGGGTCCTCTTATAGTTACCAACAAAAGGTACCGAAGTAGTCTAGAGAGTTGGCATTTTCATATTTTTGGGAGGGAAGAGTTCTCACCCAAAGCACAACCGAGACAAGAAAGAGAGGGAAGGGTAAGGATAATACTTAGACAGATCTCGGAGTGATTAAGATTCATATTAAGCTTGTGCAAGATAGATTAAACATGTAGTAGTTCTGAACATTTCCTAACTAAGAATAAACAAAATAAAGTTGCATCACCATTCATAATGAAGTAATTTAAGTATATCAGACATAAAATATAATACATAGAAACATTCAATACATTCAGAGGACCAAGTACACAAGATATATCTAAAATTTGGGCCTCCAATTATATTAACATATCAGGTTCTTCTTACAGCTCTGTTCCCATACAAAAGTAATCATGGGATGCTCCTCATTAGGTATTAGACAAGGTTACAGTCTCTTTCTCCTCTACATCTAGACTGAATACAAAACTCTAATACATTGATGGTCTGGTTCTTACCCAGATCTCAAGACTCATCTATGCTAACAGTATGGACCATTACAACAGTGACTCTTGTCATAAAAACAATACTAACAACAACAACACTCAAGCCAACAACCCTTTTTCAATCATATAAATATCATATATATAATCTGATCGTTTAGTTTGTTGGTTGAGAACCCGAGAATTCTCTCTTCTTCTTGATCTTGTTGCAACTTATTTCCTCAAAATTGATGTTGCGATGTCCTTCCAACCACTTTGTGTTTCTTTCCTTAGTTTGTTGTCCAGCTCCTTAGCAGCTTGCGCAACTTCTGTTTACCAAAATGAAGCTTCAATATGACGTGTGAAACTTCTATTCATCAAAACGAAGGGCCCAATGGGCTCCAGGCCCACAAGCTCCGACCACAATCCTTGACTCGCCCCAAGTCAAGTCTTCAGGTGTTCCATGGTCTCTGGGTTGGATTGTTGTTCTTCCTTTCCTTCTGGTTCCAAGTTGCTTCCATTTCCATCTTGGAATGTTTCTTCTTTATCTTCTTCAAACGAAGGGCCCAACTCAGGTATGAGTTTTGGGGCTCTTTTTTTGACTTCTTGAAAGTTGTCCACTTTGTCCTGCCACTTTCTAGAAAGTACCGAGGCTTTAGAAAGAAATTGTTGGGTGGCATCTGTGATTCATTCTTTTGTCTTGGACACAACTAAGGAATTCCATTATGAATCATCTATGGTGTCTACTTGATGCATCTATAGATAATTTGTTTTGACTATAGGTCAAAAATCTCGTAGGCCTTTCTTAGCCATATTTTGAGCTTCATACAATGCATTGAGATCATTTTTCGCCTGTTGGATCTTGTCAAACTTATGTTGTTGTTCCAGCGGAACCGAGGTGTTGGTTGCTTCATCATTGAGTGATTGGATCTTCATGCACAAGTCCTCCAATGTTTGGTTGTGCCTTGAAATGATTTCTATCCAATCACTAACCTCTCTGAATGTTTTTGTGCATTATGTGGTCCTTTTATGCAAGGTTTCTCTTGCATTGTTTCCTTCCATAACAATTTTCTCCATTTTCTCTTGCATCTTCCTGGGTTGTAGTTCAGCTTCTCGCTTACTATCCCACAAATGTGCTTCGATATTTTCTGCTCTTTATGCTGGCTCTGACCAGGATACCTAAATTAATTCAATCTACTCTACGGGCTCGCTTCTTGTGTTGGATTCTGGCTGCCAAGGCATTGTCTTTATGACCGTTGTCTAGACATCTGTAAGTTTGTCATTTACATTTTCTACCTTATGTTCTCCCTTAATCTTTGAATATTCCTCCTGAGTTCGTTATGCTTTCACAAGGAGCCTTTCTTGTTTCCATAACTCGGCTTCTCGTTCATCCTGGTGGATCCTCTGCTCCAATTATTCATTCGAGGCTCTGATTATGACCACCAGTTGCGTTGTCGGCAACTAAGTGAGGTCGTCTGATGAAGTAGTGGCATCCAGGGGTAATCAGACCTGTAGTGAAAGTCCACTAGCCATCAAATTTTCAGATGGACCTTGTGGTTGATGTGCAAGTCTAGTCTTCAAAGATGTTGGAAGTAGAGGGAAAAAAAATTTCTTGGCAAGGTAGAGATGCAACAGTTTCGTGCATCGTTGTGGATCCTAGAATACTAGCTCCAGTTTTTCTTTTAGGGATGCTTCGCTCTGCCCTGATGTGGTTTGGGTTTCTTTCAGAACCATCTGTGCTCTTTCCCTTATTTGTAACGAAACTTCTGGATTCTCAATTTTGATGATGGGAGTCTCAACATTGACTGTTGAGAGAGGACTCTGGGTGCTTGGAACTTGCAGTATTGGAATAAGTAGTGGAATTTCTTGTTCCTGACTCTCTACTGAAGGAAAAGTTCCCAAAATGGGTACTGATAGAGCGATTTACTGGATCAAGGCTTCAATGGTCAGGGTAGTATGTTCTAGTACATGCTCAGATGGGTTGGAGAGATCTAGCTACATGGGCTAAGGCAAAGTGGTTTTGGGATGGAATAGTGGTGTCTTGAGGTGGCGATGGGGATTTTTTGGTGATGATGGTTACGTAGGTAGTGGTGTATGATTGGGATCATACGTGATGTTAATCATAGTCTAGGTGGCTCGAGAGGTTGTTCTAGTAAGAGGTACAACTGAGGATATTGGATGTGGGTTCAATACCTTCACAGGAGAAATACATGTTCGGGGTTTCTTGATTGAGGGATCCCCTATGAAGGAAGTGATAAGAATCTCATTCACATATATGCCCGATAACGTGACCTTTTATGGGATCTATGGAAATGTAGGAAATTTATTCTTCCGCTCCAGAGGTTCTGCATCCTCTTCTTCCTCTGAGTCCATCGACATTTGGACCTTTGAATTCTTTGATGTTGGGGTAGAACTTGGCCCTAATCCTTCTTCCTTCCCTCTTTTCTTCAGGAGCTCCGGTGGAAAGAGGTAATGCATACCAGAATTGTGTGGGTTGTGCTTAACACCTAGCCATGCCATGAATTCCTTGGCAAAGGCTTCCTCGTCTAAATAGAAGGGTAACAACCTCATGTGGAAGTCTTCAGGCTTCACATGTGTCGGCCAAAAAAATGTGTAGTGTCGATTTAGTTTGAATGCGATATTCCAAGTGTTGAGGTTCAACAATTCTTGTGGTATGCACAATTGCTAAGTTGCGTCGATAAGTTGGTTGTACCACTTCAAAAACATTGCATTGTTGAACTCCTCTGAGTCTGACCATATGTTCCAGGGCTCAAACATCTTAGCTAGGTGACCCTTGTATGCAGGTGGAAAATTTCTTCCTGTGGGTGACATCCATTTCCACATAGAGAACATGACTAATTGGTAGTTGTATGTAAATGGTCCCCCTTTCTCCTAAGACTCCTCACATGCAACCAGGAGTTCCTCTAGTAGGTAGTTGCACCAGCTGAACACAACTCCATTGACACAGAAATATGCTACCCAAAGGGAATCTAAGGTTCATTTTCCCTTGTTGTACGAGCGCATAACCTTGCTAGAGATCACATAGAAGGTTGTATGGACCATCTTTGGTAGGATTGGGTCGATTTTGGTCGTCCGTCCACCTCTCTGTGTATGGAATTTCTCGTACATACTGACTTCACCCTTATTCTTTTTGTGCTTTCTTGGCCCTTGGAAACCTTTTGAGACATCCTCACCCTTAAGGGATTGTCCAGTGAGCTGGTGGATATCCTCAACATGAATCAAATATCTCCTATCGAACCATAAGCTCCTGTCATGCACCCGATTGATCAAAAACTTGGTGCATTGTGCAACCTCACTAGTGGTTCCGAAAACCGATAGATCCATGAGGGTCATGATGGTTGAATTGAATAGGTTGATGAACTCTAGCTTTGACACAAACTGCATGCCTCCCACTGCATCGAGAGCCAAGTCCCAGAATACACTGATATTCATCTACAGGAATAATACTTGGTCTGTGAGGTTGAGGTCGAGGAGTTTTACCTGCTCGGCCTTTCCCTTGACATCTCCCATGATATCAACTCGGGGATCACACGACTCATTTGGAATTGCCTCTTTTGGAGTTGAAATCTGGCCTCATGTTGCTCTTGTAATTTTGTCTCTAGATTACTTAGACAAATAGACAGACTAGGTAGGGGCCCGAGGTCATGACTAGGGAGCGGGAGATATCACAAACTAGACGAGAATACAGATAGTGCAAGACAAAGGATAACTGATGAAAACAATGAGTCTCAATCATGAAGTCGCAAAATATTATACGCAAGATAACTGAATAGTTCTATAATTACTCCTAAGGACATTCATTATGAAATCACAAATGCAATCTCAGGCTGAGGTGTCCGACGAGATTGATAATGGGGTAAGATATACGGGGTGATCCTGGTCATTAATGAACTAGTTGACAGAGATGTGGTCAAACTAAGGGCTTATCATTTTAATGGTTGAGGATCCTGGCAGGGATACCGATGGCATCTACATGTATCGTTCCTTTATGGCTTAATGGAAAGGTCTGACGGGTTACTATAGCTACCATAAAGTGCATGACTGGACATGATGCGTGTTGTACATGGGCTATGATATAGTTCAGATTCTCCCCCCCTCTGACCACAATGAGTTCCCCGTCATATTTAATGACTTCCTTTAATGTAATGGTGGCTCTTTGGATTATGTGCGACTGCGTAAGAAGTTCTGCATGAAAGAAACACTTAGACTAAAAAATAAAGAGTATGTGTTGTGGCACAACAACGCACACTCCAATGTTATTAACTGAATTAAAGAAATTACGGGAAATCAAAATCTAACTACTATACATGCTTCTTTGGACTGGAGAAAAAGTCCTTTGGCTCAATCGTGATAAATATAAGGTTTCAGGCAGGTGCCATTCACCCATATTGGTTGAAGGATACCATCCAGTTGCACTAGCTTGACTGCACCAGAATGTCAGATTTTCGCAACTATGAATGGACCCAACCAATGCATGCGCAACTTGCCTACATTTTTCTGATGTCGACTGTTGTAGAGTAGTATCTTATCCACTTGCGTGAATATTTTGGACTTAATGTTCATGTCCTGCCAATTCTTTTGTCTAGCTTTATCAATTGTTTGATGAAAATCTGCTAAAAATCTTGCTTCCTCAAGTTCTTGTAAGTCTGCAATCCTTTGCACAACTGATTCATCATCTGTCATGTGTGTAGCTTGTGCTATATAGAGACTACGGGTAATATATTATGTAGGTACAACAACTTATTTCCCATAAACCAATTGAAATGGAGTATACCTATGTAACTTCTTTGTGATAGTCCTGTAAGCCCACAAGACAGTTGGAACTCTATCATCACAATCTTCCCTGCTTGTGCAACATACTTTCGTCGGTCCTCTTTCCAGGATTTTATTGAATGCCTCCACTGTGCCATTATCTTGTGGATGGTAGGGACTGCTCTTATGGTGTTGTATAATGAATTATGTTGTCAATGTTGTGATTGTGTTGTTGAAAAAGTGACTAACTTGATAATTGGTCAAGCTTCTCGGACATCCAAACCAAGTGATGACGTTCTCAAAGATAAATCGAACAGTTGTATCTGTCAAACAATCTTTAATTGCCTCTGCTTTGGCCCATCTTGTGAGGTAATCAGTTGTGGTAGTGATGTATCTCTCCTTTGAGTGCTTAGTTGGGGGGTGGATTGGTCCAATAAAATCAACAACCCACTTCTCAAATGCTTGAAGTGCTCTAACTGGCTGACGGGGTAGTTCATTTCTACATGATGACTTTCCTACCCTCTGGTAGATGTCGTAAGATATAGCATACTCCTTAGCATATTTAAATAACTTAGCCCACCATAATCTTGCTTGAAGTACCTTTTGTGTTGTAGATTTATCTCTAACATGTCCTCCCGCAACTCCACTATGGAATTCCCACGGGATATCTTGCCTTTTGTAGTTCAAGACACATCTCCTAAGGATGTTGTCTAGTCCCAATTTGTAAAGTTGTCCTTAAATAAATTGATGTTATGATGCATGAACCACCAAGTGTCACTTTTGGGTTGCATATTAAGTTTTTGGGCAGGTCCATGTACTGAGGAAGACATCAATGTGTTCGAGATACTTTGGGATGGCCTCAATATGGAACAGGTCCTCGTCTGGGAGATGATCATCCACTGCTCCACCACTTTCCCTTGAATCCATCTTGGAAAGGTGATCCAGACCTACATTGCATCTTCCTAGTTTGAAAATTACTTCAAACAAAAAATCTTGAAAAAGCAGTAGCCACCTGTAAATTCGTTCTTCAAGTATTGGTTTATTGACTAGGTACTTCAATGCAGAATGGTCAGTAAAAAACTTGAAATGAGAGCCTAACAAGTAGTGTCTAAAATTTTGTAATGAATAAATCATAGCTAGACCTTCCCTTTCGGTGGTTGTGTAGTTGCGCTCAGCTTGCAAAAGTTTTCTGTTGGAAAAGTAGATAGGGTGGTCCACATTCCCTTCCCCTAGTTGTGCTAAAATGGCTCTCAGGGAAATGCCTGATGCATCCACATGTACATGGAATTCAATTTCCCAATTTGGAAATATCAATATAGGTGCAGTGCTTAATTTTTCTTTGGTAATTTCAAATGTTTGTAACATTTTGGTGTCCACGGAAATAATTCAGACTTCTTCAGCAATTTTTCTAGAGGTGTAGTGATAGTTGTATATCTTCTGATGAATCTGCGGTAATATCTTGTATATCCCAGTGTAGAGCGCAACAGTTTATCACTTGTAGGTGGCGACATGTTTATAATAACCGCAAACTTTAGCTGGGTCTAGAAAGACTCTTTCTCTACATACAATATGGCCTAACAGGTTTCCATGTGGTGAATAGAAAATGCACTTCCTTAGATTCAGAGATATTTGAATTTCACAACATTTATCAAACATTAACCAAAGTATCTCGACATGGTCTTTTAATATGATTCATACCGTCCAATCATCCATTTAGACTTCTACCAACTTGTGGATGAACTCTCGAAATGTTGTTATCACAATATGAGAAATAACTTTAGGGGCATTTTTTAAACCAAAGGGAATTACATTGTATTCGAATGATCCCCATTATGTTATGAAAATGGTATTCTTCTTGTCTTCCTCTACAATTCTAACTTGATGATATCCTAAAAATCCATCTGTAAATGAATAAGATTCTTTTCCTGCAACCTGATCTAACACTTTGTCACTAAAAGGTGTTGGAAATGGATCATGCACACATGCATAAGTCAGACTTTTGTAGTCCACACATACCCAAATATCTATTGTACCTTTCTTACTCTGGATAGCTATGGGAATAATCCACTCTGCTTCTTCAATTGGGAAAATGAGTCCTACCGCAAGAATTTTGTTCACTTCTTTCTTGACCTTCTCTTTTATTCTAAGATTAAGTCAGTATGGTCTATGTTTCACAGGTATTGAGATGGGTTTCAACTCAATTTTCATTTCTCCCATGGATCCTTTTATACCTTTCGGCTCTGAGAACATTTTTGAAAACAAGTCCTCATACTCTTACAACAAGATATGTACTTCATTCGTAGTTTTCTCATCCCAGTAATCTTCTATAGAAGCTATCTTAGGATTCTCTACACTCCCTATATTAACTTTCCACAACTTCAGTGGATGGTTATAGGAGCTACAGGTGTGACTAGGTATAGTATCATGAATCTCTCTACTGCCTTATATTTCTTTAATGTTTAAGTTTCTAAGATCTTCTAAGTCATCAGGTTTTTCTAGGTCTTTCTCAACTTTACAGCAAGGTACAACTATCTTATCAATTTCAAGGCTCAAACTAGACTGAAGCAAATGACCATGGTCAACACATACTACTGGACTTGATCTCTTCTTGCAAATGTCAGTAAAAAGCATTTCCTTGATTCTTTGAAGGATTGTGTTGAGCTCAGGGTACTTACTTGTAAAGGAGAAGTCCTTGCAAAATTGGTCTTGTAAGGTTTGCCAACAACTTGTTTGTCTTATGATATCCTCATGTATATACCAGGATTTTGGGATTGGACCCAACGAATGGAGAAATACCTTAACCCATAGGTGAGAGGGTACTTTCGCAACTATCCACTACTTTAAGCAATGCTCAATATGCACTTTAGGGTCAGACCGTCCATCAAAAAGTTGTGCATATTGAAAATATATATTCATTTGTTTTTTCAGTTGATCCCTCCTTTGGAATCAACATCAGATGGCTTGTTTTGCATCTTCCCAGTCCATAATCGAGGCTTTATGGGTGGCCTACCATCTAGCAGGGGTATGTTGCAAGGTTAAGTCAAGAACGGAGATCCTTTGATCCGTCATTATTTTCTCTACCATGTTGGCAAGAAAACGGTGTACCTCTGAGGTACCATCATATGTCGGGTGTTTTCTGACCTCAGTTCCAATCCATCTTGTTTCCCTAATAGTTGTGCATCGTCTTTAGAATCTCTCATATGAACCTTACTGCCAACTGTCAAACGCTACTTCTGAATCCTTGTCAACAGACTGTATGCTTCTCCAACTTACTAGTCCATCTGCAATGGGATTTATGCAATATGTTCTCGTTCCTTTTGTTATGGTGTATAATTATTCAAGAGCATATGAATCCATATTATGGTCCACTGGTTCAATATATCTAGGCCCTAAACATGGATCTAAGGGATAAACTACTTTTATCCCATCTACTTCTAACATCATGTTGTCCCTCTTTAGATCAATGATAGCATAATTTTTGTATTCCCAATCAATTCTGAGCAAAGAAGGGTAGGGATCCTTATCCCCCATGATTTCAATTACCTCAAAATTGGTTGCGGTCTTAACTCCCGCAACATCTGTTTCCACATTTTCTAGCCTTCCTACTAGGAAAATGCAATACTGGTTTCCATTCTCAAATGGATGGGGGAATATACTAACTGAGGTTTTCCCAAATATTCCCAGGTCTTTTTGGGTAGGATGTTGACATTAGATCCCAAATATAGCATGACATCTTTGATTTCAAAATCATCAAGTTGGGATTCTAACCTAAATTATTTTCTTGTTTGCACCTTTCTTCTTTTTATTCTCCGTGTATTATTCTCGAGGAGGTTGGTCCTTATTATGGATTTTAGGGTTCCGTCATTTCCCAGTATTAGGTACAGGGTGTTTCACAACTTCTCCGTAAGTTGGTCATCCCCTAGGATATCAAAGAATAATTGAAACCAAAGATTGATTACACTTTGATACTGCTCAGAGATTCTCCTTGGAATTGCACAATTTCTAGGTGTTGGTGGTGAGGTAGGGGCTTGCGGAAGGTTAGGTTGAGAGGTGAATTCAGAGGGATTCAACATTATTTCTAAAGTGGTAATGCTATTAAATATTTCTATTGCATTTTTGAAAAACAACTTGTGTTTCACAGGGTCATACTTGTCATCTTTGGGAACAAATTTCTAAATCTTGGGCTGACTGTCTACATCTACCCCAGTTTTTGCTCCTTCGTTAGTAATGATCTTAATGTTAGGTAGTTGTCCCTCAATTCTCCTTTTTAATTATGAGATTATGATATTAGCTCCTCTTTGACAAACCCTATCTTCTCATTTCACGATTAGTTTTGGGTAGTCTTCAGTTGCGTGCCCATTATTCATGTAGTGAGAGCACCATGGTCGTCTTCGGTGAGGGAAGTCTCTAGCCAAATGATCTTATTCGTTTCATTTTTACTATCAACTCGGCCCTCTACCTCCATTTCTCCCTCCTCTGAATCCACCTCCAACCCCACCTCCTTGGCCTCTTCCAAGTCCTTAGGGGGTTTCATTTATTCTGAATGATGTATGGTCTAGTCTGTCTGCAAGCACGTCCAATGTCTACATTGATTTGTAGCATGGGTCATAGATGCATAGAACTCACAATGTATTGTATTGAGCACATTCATGTACTTATTCATAATAGTACATTGTCGCGGCGCATGGCCATGTGCCCAACAAATATCACAATACTCAATTGTCTGATATGCTTGAGCGTCGGGGAAGGTATTGTATAGCCTCGATGTGTGGAATGGTGGCATCACCGATACTCGAAAAAATCCTCTCGTTGGTCCTGGAGAGGGTCCCATCGGATTGTGAGGAGGTCCCATTCCCCTCATGTGCGGACATTCATTTTCCAAATTCCCTTCTATGTAGAATCTTGTGCACCAAACCTGAGGTCATCCTGGTCTTGGTCTAGTTAATTCTTGAATATTTTCCGTTAGCACCGATATTTGTCCCTGGAGTTGCGACAAATTTTCACCTACTAGAGGCTTGTTCATCCTCAGACTCCTTGGATAACCTACCATGGCTTCGATCTTCATCGATTTTTCCAAGGTGTCTGTTAAGGTGGCTATTCGTTGTTGCGTTAAAGGAATTCTCGTCAGAGGTAGTAATCTTTGGATGCACCATTCCCTCTGGTGATCTTCGTGAATTGGATGCGCTAGCCTCCC
Organism: Picea sitchensis; assembly: GCA_010110895.2. Lineage (NCBI taxonomy): Eukaryota > Viridiplantae > Streptophyta > Pinopsida > Pinales > Pinaceae > Picea > Picea sitchensis. The sequence goes on along the minus strand of SNQJ01S0011488.1, from coordinate 28,962 downwards.
AATAACATCTTTAAATTTCTGGTTGTACTCCCACACAGATTCTCCTTCCCTTTTCTGAATCTCCCGCAAATCAGAGAGAGCATGTTTCTATGAATGAGGTATTTTGAACTTGACAATGAACTTGAAACGCACTTGGCCAAGGGTGAAAACTTGTCCTTTCACCCCTGCTTCAATAGATTTCATGTACCATTTGAGAGCATGGCCCCTCAAGGTAGTCTGAAACTATACTAACTTGATTACATCGAGAGTCCCTCTGGATCTCCAGATGGACTCACATAAGAACCAATGTTTCTCTACATCCTCGTCCCCTTTACCCCAAAATTATGGGTATCGGGCGATTTATCCTCCCATATTTCCAACCATTGTGGGTCTCATTGCTCCTATTAGAATGAAACCTAACGGTCTTGGTTGCAATATCCCTGTGGATCCCAATATCCTCCCATCGTTTACACTTACAGATTGATTCTGACTAACTAGATGTGATGGAATAGAAATAACATACGTAGGTGGCGTAGAATTTACCACGGGCATAGATGACACCTGTGAGACAGGTGATTTGGGGTTGGTTCCACTGACTTCTAGGTGGGTTTATTTGATTTGAGGGTTTTCATTTTCTTCCTCCGGAGTAGTCTTTTCTACCTAATTCTTGATGCTTCCTGATATCAGGGTTGAATATTCTTGATCACCTGCAAGGTCTAGACCTGCTTCATCTTCCCTTGCTTTTGCACACTCCTCTTCTTGTCCACCCATCTGGGGACTCCTTCCTTTCTGCACTTCTCTCTATTGTAATCTTAGACTGGCCATTCTTTCTTGTCTTTTTACCTTCCTCAACTCTTCCTTCTTTCTTTAATTTGTTCCTCTTTATCCAATTTCTTTCCACAACACCTCATACTACTTCGTTTCTTTCTTTACCTTTCCAGGCCACCACTTCTCAACAATGGCGACTCTCCTTAAGGCTCTCTCATTTCTTGTATTTGTTTCTTGATCTTCCCCCATCTATCAAAGAACCCTTTCCCCTTCTCATGTCATGATTCGTACCCCAAAATCACCCTACCCAAAGCATAGGTGTTTAGGCTGCCATCTTAGGTGAGGGAATAGTTATCATCCCCTCCTCCATCAAGAATTCTTTGATCCACGAGGGAATTTCCCTCAACAATATTTCGCATGCACCTTTCTTGAAAATGTCTTCCACCTATGAAAAAGATTGGTGATTCTCAGTTGTGAATTCAATGATGTATCCCTCCAGAGTCACATTAACCCAAAACTCGATTGTTCGCATGATCTAGTGATCCAACTGATGAAGTGTTGTGATCTTCTCTGTATCCCAAGTACACATCTTCTTGATGCGTTCTTAGAAGTTTGGAGATTCTTGGAGCCGATCTATCCAATGGAATAGTTCTTCCGATAATTTTACCCAAAAAATCTCATATTGGTCACTCGATCTTTCTGAATAAAAGACAGAGTCTCTTGTATACTTCTCACTTTTACCTCGCAACTTTACTTCCTTCCATATAAATGCATCACAATTTTGTTCCTACCATTTTCGAATCTCATATCTATAAATCCGTGAAAGCATTCTCCTCATACGTTCTCTTTTAAAGCACAAGGTCTCGACAATGGAAACATTTTGTTGGCATAAAATTGTTCAAACCAGGGTCCTCTTAAAAGGTACCGAAGTAGTCTAGAGCGTTGTCATTTTCATCTTCCTGAGTCAGAAGATGTCTCACCCGAAGTGAAACCAAGACAAGAAAGAGAGGGAAGGTTAAGGAGAATACTTAGACATATCTCGGAGTTATCAAGATTCAAATTAGTCTTGCAAAAGATATATTAAACCTGTAGCAGTTCTAAACATTTCCTAACTAAGAATAAAGAAAACAGGGTTGCGTCACCATTCATAATGAAGCAATTTTAGTATATCAGACATAAAAGATAATACATAGAAATATTCAATACATTCAGAGGACCAAGTACACAAGATATATCCAAAAAAATTCCCTCCAATTATATTAACATATCAGTCTTTTCTTACAGCTCGGTTCCCATACACAAGTAATCAGAGGATGCTCCTCATCGGGTATGAGACAAGGTTACAGTCTCTTGCTCCTCTACATCTAGACTAATACAAAACTATGATACATTGATGGTTTGGCTCTTACCTAGATCTTAAGACTCATCTATGCTAAAAGTATGGACCATTACAACAATGACTCTTGTCATAACAACAATACTAACAAAAACAACACTCAAGCCAACAACCCTTTTTCAATCATATCAATATCATATATATAATCCGATCTTTTAGTTCGTTAGATGAGAAACTGATAATTCTCTCTTCTTCTTGATATTGTTGCAACTTATTTCCTAAAAATTGATGTTACATTGTCCTTCCGACTGCTTTCTATTTCTTTCCCTAGTTCGTTGTCCATCTCCTCAGCAGCCTGTGCAACTTTTGTTTACCAAAATAAAGATGAAATATGATGTGCACAACTTCTATTCATCAAAACGAAGGGCCCAACAACCCTTATCTTGAGCATAAGTAGTAGGATCATATGTGGCTAATACTTTAGTCATAAGAGAAAAGTTAGATCTAGTTCTACAAGTATCAGAAGGATGGTCGATCTCACTACCTACGAATTCAAGAGTTTTATGTGCCCAAACAGAAAGATGAGAAGCAACATAAGTTACTTCAGGTACTTTGTGACATTCAGGTGGAATACTTGAAAAAGAGGGTGAACTCAAATCAACAGTAGGCACAGAGATGGAAGAAGAGCTGACAAATATAGGTGTAACAAGAGAGAATGGCACATTCAAGGTAACATGATGTTCAACAGACTTATGTGGTGGAGAGACTTCATTGAAGTGAACATCTCGTTGAATAAGGACAATTTGGGTAGAAGGGTCAAACAACCTGTAAGCTTTGGAATCCTCAGCATAACCAATGAAAATACATTTATGAGACTTGGGTTCTAACTTTTTCCATTTTTCATCAGGAATATGAGCTCAACATTCACTGCCAAATATATTAAAGTTACTTATATCATGTTTTCTTCCAGTCCATTCTTCCTCAAGGGTAACATGCATGACTNAGCATAAGTAGTAGGATCATATGTGGCTAATACTTTAGTCATAAGAGAAAAGTTAGATCTAGTTCTACAAGTATCAGAAGGATGGTCGATCTCACTACCTACGAATTCAAGAGTTTTATGTGCCCAAACAGAAAGATGAGAAGCAACATAAGTTACTTCAGGTACTTTGTGACATTCAGGTGGAATACTTGAAAAAGAGGGTGAACTCAAATCAACAGTAGGCACAGAGATGGAAGAAGAGCTGACAAATATAGGTGTAACAAGAGAGAATGGCACATTCAAGGTAACATGATGTTCAACAGACTTATGTGGTGGAGAGACTTCATTGAAGTGAACATCTCGTTGAATAAGGACAATTTGGGTAGAAGGGTCAAACAACCTGTAAGCTTTGGAATCCTCAGCATAACCAATGAAAATACATTTATGAGACTTGGGTTCTAACTTTTTCCATTTTTCATCAGGAATATGAGCTCAACATTCACTGCCAAATATATTAAAGTTACTTATATCATGTTTTCTTCCAGTCCATTCTTCCTCAAGGGTAACATGCATGACTGCTTTTCTAGGAACTCTGTTTAAAATAAAGTTAGAAAAACAAATGGCTTCAGCCCAAATTTGTTATGCAATCCTTTAGAATATAGCATACATCTAGCCATTTCAACCAAAGTGCTATTTTTTCTTTCAGCAACCCCATTTTGTTGAGGTGTATAAGGAACAATCTTTTGGTGTTGAATTCCATGCTTAGACAAATATGCTTCAAATCATTTATTAATGAATTCCCCCCCATTATCTAATCTCAAGGTTTTAATACTTTTATCAGATTCTTTTTCAGCAAAAGACTTAAATTCTTGAAATTTAGCAAAGGTTTCACTTTTATGTTTCAAAAAATAAACCCATGATTTTCTATCAAAGCCATCAACAAAAGTAAGAAAATAAACTGCACGAGATAGAGAAGGAGTTTCAAGAGGACCAAAAATATCACTATGAATTAATTGTAAGGTTTCTTTAGCACACCAAGCTTTACCTTTTTCAATCATTTCTCTATGATGTTTACCAAGCACACAACCTTCAGAAACACTTTTAGTAGATGAAATATTAGGCAAGCCATGTACCATTTTAGATAACAATTTCATTTTACCATAATTCAACTGACCTAATATTGCATGCCATAATTGACTTAATTCATTGGCATGAGCAACATAGGAATAAAATTTTTGTCTTTTAGTTGAATTATAACCAACAAAATTATATAAACCGGTGCCATGATCAATAGGACTTGAAGAAACTACTTTGAAATTTTGGTTGATATCTTTAAGAACATATTTATTCGGCCATGATTCAAATTTATATCCTTTCTGACATGCATGATAAATAGAAAGCAAGTTGATGGGCATGTTTTGAACATGGAAAACATCTTCTAATTGACCATTAGTAACTTGAACATTACCAGAACAAATTGCGTCAAGTTGTTTACCATCTGCTTTTTGGACACGAAATCAAACTATTTTTTTTAAACGCATATTTTTTCCCGTGGAACTCAAATCTTTAAGTTATTTCTTCATATTTTGCACCAAAATTTTTAGAATCGGATTTGAAAGTTGCACAATTTTTCCTACAAAAAAAAACTAGATCTGAATAATCGGGAGATAGATTTCCTTGAGGAGAATCAAATTTTCATATAGATCTATAGAAAAACAATCAAGAAACCTTCAAAAAATCTACAAAATAGGGGTTAGGGTTTAAAAAAAATAAAATCAAACATATAGAATCGTGCCCAGATTTAAAGAGAAGCCTCATGGCTACTAGATTTGATGGAAAATCTACAAAAAATAACAGTTCCCAAAATAAAATATGAAGATAATTGTGTTGGATAAAACTATAGAAGGTGGTAGATCATAGCCACCAAGCTCTAATACCATGTGAGAAATCACAAGTATAGAAATATAACTACACTAACCTCCTATATATGAATCCAACAACATATCAAACACAATAAGAACAAAAGAGAAAAGGAAAAGGAATACACCAGATATATGTGGTTCGCCCAATTAGGCTACGTCCACAAGAAGGTTGTCTTCTATTAACTCCATAAATCGTCTTCAATCTTACAAGAGAGCAACTCCACAATTACCCCATACAAATATAGAAGAATGATTGAGAACACAAGATGATGATCACATGTTATGCCTTAAGAGGCACTCTTGGCCCATTATTATATACCAAGAGATATGGAGGAATTACTCTCACATATTGCATATGGGATAATATAATTCTCCTTTTTATCATCTTTTTATATAATGTTCCTACCAAGAGTAAATTATTCCATAATAAATATGAGATATTTGTTTTATACTCTTTTACATAAGATTGTGGACAACTTCTGACATAATATAAAGACATTATTACCTTCCAAGGAATATAATATATTTCAACAATTGTGCCATCTGGGTCATCATTGCATCCCATCAAGTGAGTGAGTGAAGTTGATATGGGAAGTTCACTACAGTTGGGTGGAAGGACACTTCGGCGTAGAAAAGACAGTGGAAGTGATGCAACAACATTTCTATTGGGAGAAACTTCGAAAGGATGTCAACAAGTATATCGGGTCCTGCACGACATGTATCATTGTCAAACTAACCATTAAGAAACAAGGCATGTACACCCCCCTTCCCACTCCCAACAGACCCTAACAATATTACCAACTTAACGAGAACTGTGACCTCAAAACAAGAACTTTGGCCCAAAAAACCCATTTTTTGCATAAAAAACATGAAAATCCACCCCCAAATCAAAAAAGTGGTGCTACTGGTAGCACCATTTTTTCAAAAGGGGTCAAAATTACAACATTTTCAAGCATGACCTTCAAAACTCATACAATAGCTCAAAAAACCTTAAAATCAACGCATAAATAAAATAAAATAAAGTGACGCTAACTAAAGAAAAAAAAATTCTAAATGTTAAAATTATGGTTTATTTTGACCTACTTGAAACTGTGCTTTTGACAATAGATCCCTATGCAAAACAAAACAAAAAACCCAAAATTGGATACAAAATGATCACTTAAAAACTTATTTACAATTAAAAAAAAAATTATTAAATTTACATTGAAAAATTAATAAATAAAACAGACAAAATCTTAACAATTTTTTTTAATGAAGAAAAAAACACATTCAAAAAAATATATTCAAAACCCAAATTAAAAATAAAAAATAAAAA
>SNQJ01S0011488.1:0-18830 GCA_010110895.2 Picea sitchensis | reverse complement strand
GAATGGGTATGTGAGAGAGAGTTTGTTTGAACAAAGAGGACGAGATTGAAATTTGTATTTGATTCATATGGTTTCCTCTCTGATATATCTCAATAATAATATTTGAAGTGGAATGGATTTTGTTTCTCGCTATGTGTCCCACTAAATTCCTGCAATGATATGTGCTCAGTTATTGTGGATATTTGAGTTTCATCAGATGCTCTGTCAGTTAGTTTCTCTTTTATTTGTGGATTGCAGTTCTTCATAGTTAACTATGTGCATAGGAGAAACCTTGGGTTCGAATCCCTTTGAACCAGCATTTAAACCCATTCAAAACAAGAAAAAAAAATTGTAATACCAAACGTTGATTAACGATAGGATGAATGTAATACCCCAATTTTGATTCCCCATATTAAATAATGTATTTTGTTAATTTATGAAAGGTCGTAGTGCCCAAACAATTAAAAGAGGCCAGCGTGGTTAGGAAATGTAATGTTTTGATCATTATTAATAATAAAATACATTGTTGGTCGCTAGACAGACAAGGACAAGAGTTATAGGGGGGATATGATTCCACGAGAGAGGGGGATTATGGGGCTAAGTATTTTTATTATATTTTATTTATCCATAATTGTTTTAATTGAGAGAAGTGGTTGCATGAGATTCTTGGGGAAGGCCATGTGGTTCTTGATTTCCAAGTAATTATATAAACCCATATTTGGGTTGTTTGGGGGCTTCACACTCTTGATTTTGTTCTCTCTCTCCATTCTCTCTTTCACCCATTCATAATTCCTCAATCATTTTGATCTTATCTTGGAAAAGAAAAATGAATTGTTGGAGAGAAGCCATTGTTTTGCAGGCTGTAGTAATTGTTGGTGTATTACAGCCATGAATTTATGCCTATATGTCTGAGATGGATGGACATGTGCTAAATTTGTCTCACAACTACGAATCCTAAGAGTCCCAACATGGATATTCTTGACCAGATGAACTGGAGCCCTGGAAGAAGGTGGACATCCTGATGGATTGTGTGGAAGAGAAAGGGGTCCATTCCCTTGGGTTGTGTAGGCTGGAGAGAAGAGAGTTGGTGTGCTTTGTATTGTTGTGTGTTGATAATCTTATGAGAGGTTAAGTGTGGACTGTTTTGGGAAGATGAGTGACACCCTGGAAGCGTCCTTGTGGATTCATAGCCATAGATCAGGGGTGACATTGTTGTTGATATTTAGAACAGTAGTGTTTATGGTTGGGTGGAACATCCTTGGTCTGCAACTAGTTGGTGATTCGTTTCATTAAAGATAATTTCTCCCTGTCATGTTTTCATTTACCTGTCTATTTATTTTCATTATGTATTAATTATTATCTCTGAGACCCATGTTTACAATATGCATGTTTGTTTGTTATTGTTGTGTATGGAATTATATTCATTTCTTTTATGTTGTAGCATGAATGTTGATCTCTGCATGTGAATATTTCATGTCCTTTTATTAATTAAAATTTATCAGAATTCAAAATCAGTTCAGAAGTGAGTTTTGAAGTAGTGTGGCCAAACTGTGGGTGGTTGGGTAGATTACATATTGGTATCAGAGCTGTTGGCTTATAGCACTGGGCCTTTAAGGGCCTGCTACGTGCCAAGACAGAAGTTCTGGAAGTGAAATCAATTAATGGCTTTTGAGCAACGTCATAGGTGGGGATTTTTTTTGTTTAAAACCTATATTTCACCCCTGTAAACCATATCCAAGTTGATTCTACATGCCCTAACCTGCCAACAATTTCCTCCATCACAATAAGAGAAACAAAAGTGACAGTTATGCCTGGAAAGAAAACCATCGCTCGTCAACCGTCGATATGACCTCTGCATGGGTTTTCCACCATTGATCTTCAATGGGAATTATTTCTCTATCCCACGTGCATGGGAAATGCTTGACAAAATGGTTTATTAATGAAAGGGAACCTTACATTACTTGTGTGCAATGAAAATATCTACAAAATACTCCACTGGGCGTAAAATTTTATGTCATGGGGTCCCTGATACTGAAGATCAAGAGATTAGACTATTAACCTAGGTAAAATCCTACGTTTTTGGGTTGAGATGATATGGACTGTTGATTCAGTATGGCGAGATCATTCTCCCCGCCAGTCAAAGGATGAGGTCATTAGAGTATTTTAGAATTGGGTTGCAATGATACTTTGATGGGAGAAGCTCCTAAGCAGTGAGGATCATTGATCTATCAGGGTGTATACATGAGTGATATGGACCGTTGGATGTATAGGGGTCATCAAAATCTGATGGTTAGAGTAGCCTCAAATGCTTGAGGTGGAGGCACTCCGATGGGGAGACTTCAAGAAGCAATATGGATCGTAAATTAGCGAATAGTCGAGAAGTAATCTCAGTAATTTGTCGAAGGATGGTTGTCATAGTATGCTCAGATTCCCAAGGTAGAGTAATTCAATGGGGAGACTCTGAGAAGCAATTTGGATCATATATCAGAGAATAGCCAAGAATTAATCTTAGTCGTTCATCGGAGGAGGTTTTTCGGAGGCCTGGAGAGAGGATGTGTTAACTGCATCCAACGAAAAGGGACTCTAAGGAGAGATGTGATATGTAGATTGGTGGGTGGGTGAGATGCAATCTCAGTTGTAGATGTTTGTGGGTCCCACCTGAATACCCAGTGTGAAAAGGAGAAGGCGGGGGGGTTAAACGCCTTGTAAGTAGAGACTCTGAAGTAATCAAAGTCGTTGATCTTTGACTCCAAGGGTCGTTAGATCCATCGAAGTATGCATGATCGGAGTATGCTTGTCGGAGTGGGATATGAATCTGATGGAGAAGAACTCTGACTGTGATGAAAGACTTCGAATGAATTTGAGTCATCAATCTTGTTGAATGATAGGACAAGTATATTAATGATTAGGATTGATCCCAATTTTAATATCAATGGTGCATATTAAGCTATATTTGGATGAAACTTATGGTTTATGTCTGTAGGGAAGATATCTACAAAAATGCCAAAGAAGGCCATTATCCATTTATGCTTGGATTGATCAAAAATTGCAAAATAGTGGTGTTTAAAGATCTGGGTCCAAATCATTGGTAGAGGTCCAGATTAAGCCGAAATCCATGGAGAGAATCCATAAAGAAGAAACAAAATAAAACATGAAGGAACTAAATAAATCATAAGGGTATTGGAATGGGTATTCTAGAATAGGCCAAAATCCACTATTTTGGGTCATTTTTTTGGGATTTTTGAGATTTTTGGAGGAAAAGTGACCCCAGATCACAAAACCAAAAAATTTTATTTACTTGGAATTTTATACACTCTTCAAAACAAACAACTTTTGTGTAGTGAAAATTTCCGAGAAGTGCACAAATTGAGAGATATCCAATTTTGCTAAAAATTTCAAGTCTGGAAAAAGGGGTGAAAAGGGGCAAAATGGTAATTTCCATATTGCTTCACTTTTTTACTGGAGCATCAAATTGAAAATATGATAATTGTTATGAATTCCTTGTCGTTATTATTATTTATTCCTCATATAAAATTTTCTCTAATTCTTGACACATTTTCTTCTACAATTCGTTGAAGTTGGTCTTTCAATAAAATTACACCAATGGAGAAAATGCACAAATGGGATGAAAGTAGTTTTTTTACACTCTTCAAAACAAACAACTTTTGTGTAGTGAAAATTTCCGAGAAGTGCACAAATTGAGAGATATCCAATTTTGCTAAAAATTTCAAGTCTGGAAAAAGGGGTGAAAAGGGGCAAAATGGTAATTTCCATATTGCTTCAATTTTTTACTGGAGCATCAAATTGAAAATATGAGAATTGTTATGAATTCCTTGTCGTTATTATTATTTATTCCTCATATAAAATTTTGTCTAATTCTTGACACATTTTCTTCTACAATTCGTTGAAGTTGACCTTTCAATAAAATTACACCAATGGAGAAAATGCACAAATGGGATGAAAGTAGTTTTTTCAGGAAGCCATAACTTTCAACTCAGAGATTAGATTAGGGAATGAGTATAGTCATTGAAAATCTAATTCATAGGAGAATAACCTGTAATTATTATAATTGGATAACTGTGATATAAATATTCATAAATTAAGCAAAAAAATGACCTGTAACATTAACTGACAATTTTTTATGATATGCATATTTCTAACAAAAATGGTTGTTTGCATATTTTGTAGAATTAGGGAGATTAAACATATCAGTTCAAGATAATAATGTATATTCAAGGAATGGAGGAAGGAGAGGGARCCTTCAGTGATGATAAAGAAGCAAGAGGACAAAATATCAGTGTTGGTAATGAAAATACATAATAAAATGGACACAAGGGMAGGGGGGAGMAAGAAACATTAATMAATATTGTGAGAATMTTGAGAATAGAAGTGCAAGKATACAAAGTAGACAATGAGAGGATGATAAGAGAACAAAATCATATAAATTCTCAAGTGATGCAAAACTTAAATTAGTTGCAGAGGAAAGCAAAGAAATGGATCAAACTCAATACATGAGGAAGAGGGAAGATATCATGAAAGAAGAGATAACTAAAGAAGAGTTGGTTATTCAAGAATTTCTAGAAGAAATTATATAAATCACTCACCTCCTTACTCCGCAAGGAAATTTTATGCATTTGAAGCTTCCATAAGTAGTCCAGAGGTGTCTCCTGTTAGGCACCAAAGAAGAAGAAATGAATTGGACAGTTTACAAGGAGAGTTGAAGAAGATTAAGCCACCATCCTTTGATGGTGAAAGAGAAASGGAAGACAATGTTGAAGCATGGTTGCTTGGAATCGGTAGGTATTTTCAATTGTATAACTACTCATCAAACCTAGAAGCCAGAATTGTCACTTACCATCTACATGGAAAAGATTCTATGTGGTGGGATCAACTTAAGCAAGTTGATCACATAAATGAGAGTAGGACCACTTGGAAGAAATTCAAGAAATATTTTCAGAAGGAGTACCTTTTAGATCACTTATGTGACAAGAAAATGAAGGATTTCTTTGAACTCGAGCTAGGAAGCATGACCATGGTAGGGTATGAAAATAAGTTTTTGGGATTGCTAAAGTATGTGTGATTCAGATTATTTTCAGAATGAAATGAAAGAAGAGTAATTATAATTAAGTACTCATGAAAATTGCCGGAAACAGAGAAATACAACAATACTTGATTTCTATTAATGAAAGAATTGTAAAGAGACTGTAAAAATAAAGAGTGCAAGACTTGCTAGAATGTTGACAACTTTATCTCTGAGAAGAGATGTAATGGCTACGCTCATTCGCCAGAAGATTATTACAATGAATCTCTGAAGGCCTTTTTATGATAAACATGAATTCCAAAACCCTATACATCCAAAAACCTAACCCTAGGATATGAAACACCAAAATCCATGTGGGCCCCGTTTGGGTAAGTTAGTACATTAACTTCTTGGGGTCGTAACTTTTGCATGCGATCTTCATTTTAGGCATGTGATAGCTTGTTGGAAAGGTATTTTCGAGAACTACACATTACACTGTCAAAATCTAACTCCATCTACATTTTGACTATGGCGAGTCAAAAAAACATTGTTTAGGGCCCCAAAACGACCATGGAAGTACAACAAGATGTGCTGACATGAAAGCATACAAAATAAGCCAGTTGGATTAGGTAGGAGGCCACCAATATCCACCTGGAAGATGTGTAGGGATTTAGACAACCTCGGAAGTGTAGAACCCACAATTACAAAGAAGTACAGAAGAATGTGTTGCACTAAAAACTAACAAGAGGATCCAGTTGGAATAGGTGGGTGGCCACCAATATCCATATGGATTAATCCTCCCCCCTTAGGAAGCAATGGTCTCCATTGCGTTGAGTTCCTAGGGAAGAGGGGAAAGCATTTTATGAATCTGAAGCTTGGTGAGTTGTGTGCCTTATTGGAGAAGTTGTGCTTCTTGGCTTGTGGAACACTGCCACAAACCTGTTGTCGTAGGGGTTGAATTTGTTCACCAACCTGTTGTCTCTGGGTTTGATGGGGCATTGTGCAGGAAACATTGTAGGTGAAGAAAAAATATAATATTTATCTTCGACAATCTGTTTTTGCTAGATAGAAGGTGTAGTGGTTGTAATCGTATTATGTGCATCCTTTGAACAGACTGCGAAGAGGATGAATTTTGCAGCATGAGAGATTACCTTGTAGCACTATTTTGGTGGAGAAGTAGTCGAAACTACCTCTGGTATCCTATAGATATAACCTCCCAGATTAATAATGACACTACGGGGTCTAGACTCATAGACAACATGATGTTTCCACATATATGGTTGGTCCAAAACAACATCAGAGACATCAAGAGGGGAAACATCACACACTACCTCATCCTTGAAGGGATGGATGCCATAGGACAAGCGAAACTGTTGGCTGACGTGAAGATCTCGTCCATGGTGAAGCCACCCGATGTTGTATGGTTGCAGGTGTGGTGTTTTCGACAACCCCAACTGTTTGACAAACTTAACTGAGATGAGGTTCTTCTATTTTTCGTTATCAACAATGAAATGCAATGGGGTCTCCTTCACCCACATATGTGAATGGAAGAGATGCTCCCCCTCTTCAGGATCTATTGGTTCTTCTAGTTGAATTGTTGTGGTCATGATAGTATCAGTGGGGTATGTGTCGATGATCTGTCTGTTTTCAATATTTTCTAGATCGGATTCCAAATCAGGGTTCGGCTCTGTGTCTTTGATCTTGACCCCAATGACTGTTTCAAGCGACATTCATCGGTGTTGTGTCGGGGGATTTTATGGAAGTCACACCACTTCCCAGTTTCATTCTTCGTCTTCACTTTACCCTTTTTTCCCTATGTCTTGGACTGGTTGTCTGCAGGATGTTGGTTAGGGATGTATTTATCGTGCTTTGGTTGTTGCATATTTGTAGACCTAAATTCCCATTTGTTCCGGTGCCTAAATTTCTGCTCGATTTTGACAGCATATCGATAGGCAGCTCTCAATGATGAGATGTTTAGGAAATCCATTTCACTTTGGATATACCTATGCATATCCCCATGGTATTTCAGAACCAGATGTCGCTCAAAGTATTTGATACCCATATTGTTGCTCAAGGTATGGAAATTATTTTTGAACTCTGGCATTGGTTGTCTCTTCTCCTCCTGTAGTGTGCTCCATCTCATGTACTGGTCTTCATAGTTATAAACATGATAGTATTTTTCTTTGACCGCATCCACAAAAAAATCCCAAGTGGGCTCGACCCATATATTCTAGATTCCTTTGTGGAAATTTGCTCCAAATAAGTTTCCCACCAATGTTTGACATGGGAGAGAGCCTTGAGGAGTGTGAAGCTGATCTTTTCCCTGTCGAAAAAATTTTGAACACAGAAATAACCTTCTAATAGATTTAACCGTTTTTCTGGAGCATTCACATCTATCTGACCTTCAAATATGGGAATATCAAAATTAGCTTGTACCTTGAAGGGAGAGGTTCCTCCAAAATGGTTGCTTGATGAATATGTGCATGTTGCTATCGACAAGCATTGAAGGATGTGTGAAAAATTCTCCATCATTTCGTCCCTTTGTCACACGAGAGCTTGCTCAAGCACGAGGTTAATAGAATCTTCTGATCCGCCATTTTTCTTTTATGCCACCATCAAGGGTTTCTTGGGTGTGTGATAGTGTTGTCCTCAAGAGAGACAAACTTGAGACCCAACTGGCTATACTCGGACCTCATAAGGGACATGCGCGGAAAAAAAAAAACAAAAAAAAACGATCAAGAGCAGCCTGCTCTGATAATATTGATACGGATTATTTTCGAAACGAAATGAAAACAGAGTAATTATAATGAAGTACTCATGAAAAATTATAGAAACAGAGAAATACGACAATATTTTATTTCTATTAATGAAATAATTGTAAAGAGACTATAAAAATACAGAGTGCAAGACTCGTTAGAATGGTGACAACTTTATCTCTGAGAATATATGTGACGGCTACGCTCATTCTCCAGAATATCATTACAATGAGTATTTGAATGCCTTTGTATGATAAACATGAATTCCAAAACCCTAGACATTCAAAAACCTAACCCTAGGAGATGAAACGCCTAAAGTCAAGTGGGCCCCGTTTGGGTAAGTTAGTACATTAACTTCCTGGGGTCATAACTTTTTCATACGATCTTCGTTTTAGGCGCATGATGACCCATTGGAAAGGTATTTTCGAGAAATACGTATTACACCATAAAAATTTGACTATGTATACATTATGACTGTGACGATCCAACAAAAACATTGTTTAGGGACCCAAAATGTCCCTGGAAGTACATCAAGATGTGCTGACATTAAAACATACAAAATAAGCTAGTTGGATTAGGTGGGAGGCCACTAGTATCCACTTGGAAGATGTGTATGGATTCAGATAGCCCCAGAAGTGTAGAACCCACAATTACCAAGAAGTACAGAAGAACGTGTTGCACTAAAAAATGACAAGATGAGACAGTTGGAATAGGTGGGTGGCCACCAATATCCATCTGGATCAATGTGGGGTTTATAAAGGATGAGAAGGTGAAAATACAGAGGTTTTTGAGTGGAATGCCTTCATTTTATAAAGAGAATATTCAATATGATGAGCGCAGTACATTGATTGAGACCATCAGGAAGGATAAGTACTCGCATGACCAAGGAAAGGGGAAAGATTCTTTGCAGAAATCTTGGAAGGATAAGAATAAGGAGAAGTCTAATCAGAGAAAGAAAGGATTCAAACCTCCTTTCAACAAAAATAGCCCAAATAAAAATTATCAAGACTATCCTGCTAAGGATGAATTCAAGAGAGAAGACTCCTTGGGAAAAAGGGGGAGACCACCAATCTAATTTTGAGGATGTAGAGAATATCACCTATACAAGGATTTCCATCACAGAAAAGAAAAATTGAATACCAAGAACAACATCCAAGATGCTACAATAGTAGAAGACATGAGAAAAATATATGCAGCCTTAGAATATTGGTAAGAAGAGTACCAATCCAATATGATCGAGGTGGAAGGTAAGATCATTAATCATCATGTTGCTATTTTGATTGATTCAGGAGAAATCCATTGTTACATTGATACTCAAATAGTGGATAGATTACATTTGGAGAAAAGTAATCTTGAAAAATCAAGTTTGGTTCAGCTAGCTGCTGGAACCAAAAGAAGGATCAATGAGATGGTCAGAGGTTATCCCATAAGTCTTAACATAGTGAATACTAATGTTGATCTAAATATTATACCATTGGGATCTTATGATATTCTAATTGTAATGGATTGGTTGGAAAAGCATCATGTTGTCCTAGATTGTCATAACAAGACATTTACATGTCTTGATGAAGAAGGAAAACAAAGCATTGTGAAAGGAATTCCAAGACCCATTTCTATAAGGAATATTTTAGCCTTACAATTGAAGAGATGTTTCATGAAAGTATGTCAATTGTATGCATCCCATGTGGAGGATATAGAAAAGACAAAATAGCCAAGCCTTGAATATTTTTCGGTACTACAAGATTTTGAATATGTATTCCAAGAAATACCAGGGTTTCCACCAAAGAGGGAGATATATTTCTCTATTGATTTAGCACCAGGAGATGCCATGGTATCAAAAATAGCTTACAAAATGAGTACACCAGAATTAAAGGAATTAAAAATGCATCTAGAACAATTGTTGAAGAAAGGGTACATACGTCCAAGTGTTTCACCTTGGGGAGAACCCGTACTCTTTGTCAAAAAGAAGGATGGAACATTGAGGTTGTGCATTGATTTTATACAGTTGAATAAAGACATTGTAAAGAAAAAATACCCTCTACTCAGAATTGATGACCTTTTTTATTATCTAAGAGGGGAACAAATATTTTAAAAGATAGACTTGATATCGAGATACCACCAAGTAAGAATCAAAGAAGAAGACATCAATAAGACAACCTTTAGAAATAGGTATGGGAATTATGAATTTGTAGTGGTGCCATTTGGAATGACTAATGTACCAGTTTTATTTATGTGCTTAATGAATGTCATATTCATAAATTATTTAGATAAGTTTGTAATAGTATTCGTGGATGACATACTTGTCTATTCTAAGTCATAGGAAGAGCATGAACATCACTTGAGATTGGTATTGCAATTGCCGAGGGAACATCAGTTGTATGCCAATCTTAGTAAGTGTTCTTTTTACTAAGAATGGATCCATTACTTGGGACACATTATTTCATAACAAGGTATAGCAATGGATCTAGAGAAGACTAAATCCATTAGAGGAGGGCCAACACCCAAGAATGTTTTAGAAGTCAGATCTTTTATGGGATTAGCTAGTTACTACATAAGTTTTATAGTAGGGTTCTCTAATATTTCTCATCCCATCACTTCTTTTCAAAATAAGGGAATTAAATTTGAATGGACAAATGAGTGTGAAGAGAACTTTAATTTGTTGAAAGAATTACTTACTAGTGCACCTGTTTTAAATATTGTTGACCCAAATGAAAGTTTTTTGGTATGTACAGATGCATGCAAGGAAAGACTTGGTGGAGTCCTCTCTCAAAATGGATATGTCATTGGTTATGAGTCCAAAAATCTTAAAGAACATGAGAGGAACTATGCCACACATGACTTGGAGATTTCCACCATTGTTCATGCATTTAATATGTGGAGTTATTATCTCATGGGAAAGAGATTTGAATTAAGAACAAACCATAGAGGTCTGAAATATATTTTTGAACAACCAACTTTGAATGCCAGGAAAATGAGATGGATGGAATTTTTAAGTGAATATGATTTTTACATCAAGAATATCAAAGGAAAATAAAATAAGGTTGTTGATGCACTCAGTAGAAGAATATATCTCATGCATGCTACAACCATTAGTATGCATCAGTTATATTTGAAGAGCATAATTTTAGATGTTGTTGTTACAGATCAACATTACCTATAGGTAAAAGAAATCTTACAACATGAAAATGTACAAAATAAAATTAAAGAATATGAGATGAAGGAAGATGGATTACTTATGCATAAAAATAGAAATTATGTTCCTAGTTCTGGAGAACTTAGGAATTTGGTATTAAAATAAATGCAGAATGTTCTGTATGTCAGACATCCCGGTTACCAAAAAATATTGCAACAGTAAGAAGCCAATTATTTTGGCTAGGAATGAAGAAAGATGTTGTTGATTACATTGACAAATGTATGGAATGTCAGAGAGTGAAGGTTGAGCATAAACAACCATTACCAATTCCAGAGAACAAATGGGAAGTGGTAACCATTGATTTTATAACTAAAGTGCCCAGGACAGTAAGACAACACGATTCAATAATGGTACTAGTTGATAAATTGACAAGGATACTCATTTTGTTCCAGCAAAAATGACTCATGCAACAACTAATATTGCAAAAATTTACACAGGGGAGATTGCTAGGTTACATGGGATACTTAAGGCAATTTTTTCAAATAAAGATACTAAGTTTACTTAAAATTTATGGAGGGGATTGTTTAAAGGATTTGGTACAAATCTAAAATTTTGCATGACATACCATCCACAGTCAAATGGGCAGACAAAGAGAGTCAACCAAGTAATCAAAGATGTGTTGATAATGTATGTGATGGATAAGCCATCTAAGTGGGAAGATTACTTGCACTTAGTTGGGTTTTCCTATAACAATGGGTATCAAGCTTCATTGAAAATGATCCCATTTGAAGCTTTGTATGGTAGGAAATGTAATACTCCAGTGAGTTGGGACAACCCAGCAGACATAGTGGTACTTGGGCCAAAATTTCTCAAGGAAATGGAAGACCGGATGGTTATAATTAAGCAAAATTTAAATGCAACTCAAGATAGACAAAAACGTTACGTAGATAAGAACAAGACAACTAGAGAATTTAAAGTGGGAGAGCATGTGCTTTTGAAAGTGAAGCTCAATAATATCTCATTGAAGTTGGGTAGTTGTATAAAGCTAGCAGCCAGATTCTGTGGTCCATTTGAGATATTGGATAGAACAGGGTGAATTTCATACATGCTTGCATTGTCTACTTCCATGAATGTGCATAATCTATTTCATGTCTCTTTTCTGAAAAAATATGTACATGATATTAACCACACTATTGATTGGCATTTGATTCAGGTAGAGCCAGAGGGAATCTTTTAGGTCCAATTAGTGCATATATTGGACAAAAAAGTCAAAATGCTATGGAATCGAGTTATAGAGATGGTAAAAGTTTAGTGGACCTGCTACGGTCCTGAATATGATACTTGGGTGATGCAAATGGATGTCGATGGCCTCCCACCTATTCCAACTGGCTCATTTTGGCAGTTTTCCAGTTCGACAGTTTTTTCCTAGTTTTCAGGTCCCTGACTTCTAGGGTCGTTTTGAGGCCCTAAACAACGTTTTTAGGGCTCACCACAATCAATATGTGTATGGCTCTCCATAGGAAACATGTTTAGTCCTCGGACATACCTTTCAAACGGGCTATCGTGCACCTAAAACGAAGATCCTATGAAAATTTATGACCCCGAGAAGTTGATGTACTAACTTACCCAAACAGGGCCCACATGACTTTTGGCGCTTCATCTCCTAGGGTTAGGTTTTTGGATGTCTAGGGTTTTTGACATTCCTGTTTATTGTAAAAAGGCCTTGAGAGACTCATTGTAATCATCTTTTGGTGAATGAGTGCAGTCGTCACATCTCTTCTCAAAAATAAGCTGCCACCATTCTTGCAAGCTTTTTTTCGCTGCATTTTACAGTTTCAGCTTATTTCCTTATTGAATAGAAACCAGTTTTATTGTATATTTATTATTTTGTGTTAAGAATATTTTGATAATAATGTGTATTCATTTCACTCTACTCATAAAATCTAGATCAGTGGTATCAGAGCAGTCTGCTCCTTGTCATTCTTAATGCATGTCCCCAACGAGGTTAGGGTACAAAGAATTGGGTCTCAATCTTGTTTCTCGTGTGGAAAAAATCTCTTGCACGCCTAATCGACCTCTCATGGAGGGAGAAAAAAAGACGATGAGATAAGATATCCCTTCAAAATGTTTCTAAAGGAAGCCCTCATGCAACAGAGGAATGAGATGGTGGATAGTTTTGCACAACTCCTTCGACGGCTACCAACAGGCGACACATCTTCCTCAAACAGAGGCGTCACCCCTTTCAAGGTAAAAATCAACTTCATTATTCCTATATTTGAAGGTCAGATAGATGCAGATGTTGTAGAAAAATGGTTGAATCTTCTAGAAGGGTATTTCTCTGTCCATAACTTCTCGAATAGAGAAAATATTACTTTTGCGCTCCTCAAAGTTGTTCCCCATGTCAAAGATTGGTGGGAAACTTTCTGTGAGAATAAGGAAATAGAGGAACCCTCATTATTTATAGTCGCAGTCACATGAGAATCCTTCAGGGATGTTACTAAGGAACAATACTACCATGTTGGCAGTTATGACGACCTATGTACAAAATGGATCGCACTACGACAGGAAAGAGACCAAGCAGTGCCCAAGTTCAAAAATATCTTCCATACCGTGCGCACCAAGCTTGGTATCAAAGATTCTGAGCAACATCCGGTGCTCAAGTATCACGATGGTCTGCATAGATATATCCAAGTTGAAATGGAGTTTCTGGACATATCATCCTTGGGCGCAGCCTACCAATATGCTGTCAAAATCGAGAAGAATCTCAAACAAAAGACGCGGGAATTTGGGCCTGGGAACCCCTCATAGAAAAAGCCAAGAAAGGGCAGCCCCAACCCGCAGAACAAAGGATAGAGCAAAGACAGATCATGTCAAGACAAAAATTCCAGGCTGCAAGCAAAGAAGGACACTAGAAAGAGAAAGAAAGATACCGGAAAGTGGTGTGACTTCCATAAGAGCCCCTGGCACAACAATGTTGATTGCCGCTCAAAGCAGTCACTGGTGGTTGAGGTGAAAGCTTCTGAATCAGATGTAGGTTCCGACTCTGAGTCAGAACCAGAAAGGGGGAGACAGATCATTGATGCAAAACCCAGTGTTACCGTTGCTACCACCAAGATCTATCCCAGTGAACCAGATTTGCCAAAGGAAGGCAAGCACATTTTTCATTTACAGATGTGGGTGAAGGGTACCCAACTACACTTCATCATTGATAGCACTAGCCAGAAGAACCTCATCTCAGTAGAGGTTGTCAAGTGACTCACCCTGCCGAAAATGTCACACCTGCATGCCTACACCATCGGATGGCTCCCCCAATGAAGCGACATCTGCATCAACCAACAATGTCACTTGTCATACAACATCAATCCATTCAAAGACGAGGTATTGTGTGATGTTTCCCCTCTCTAGGTTTGTAATGTTCTTTTGGGCCAACCATATTTATGGAAACTCCATGTTGTATATGGGTCTAGGCCTCACAGTGTTATTATTACTTTGAACAAGAAATTGTACAAGATACCGGAGGCAGTCCCACCTAGTGTTATTTCCTTTATCTTTGTCAAGCAATGCATGAAGGTCATCTCTCAGATGGGGAATTTTGTCTTCTTCATGATTCACTATCAGAATGAGCAAAAGATCATAGCCACATCCAGGGTCTCTACGGTCGACCTCTCTAGACAACAGAAGCAAGTGGATAAGTTCATGGAATCATACTCAAATATCTTCTCCTCACCTACCGAGGTACCTCTACACTGTGAGGTCAAGCACCCCATCGATCTGACCCCCAATGCACCTCTTCCCAATGGATCGGTATATCATCGCTCTCTGTTAGAGAATGAGGAGATCAAGCGACAAATCCAAGAACTTCTCCAAAAGGGGTACATACATCCCATATAATCACCTTGCAAGAGCCCAATCGTGTTGGTACAAAAGAAATATGGAACTTGACGACTCTGCATTGATTACAGGGCTCTAAATAAAATCACAGTTAGAAACCGATACCCAATTCCCTGAATCGACGACCTCCTTAATCAACTCATGGGGGCCAAATACTTCAGTAAGATTGATCTAAAGTTTGGCTACCGCCAAATATCGATAGAACAGACATATGTATGGAAGATCACCTTCAAGTCAAAGTAAGGTCTTTTCGAATGGTTGGTCATGCCCTTTGGCTTGAAAAATGTTCTAGCCACTTTCATGAGGATGATGGATGATATCTTGAGACCATTCACCAATAATTTTTTAGTGGTGTATCTGGATGACATTCTCATTTACAGCGAGACTTAGGAAGAACACTTGCAGCATATTCAGCAAGTTCTACACATCCTGAGGCAGCACAAGCTATATGCCAACTCGGAAAAATGATCCTTCGGCATGGACATGGTCCATTACCTGGGCTACATCGTTGGTTAGCATGGCTTACATGTGGATCCAACCAAGATCCAAGTCATCCATGACTGGCTAGCCCCAACCACACTCACTGAGCTTCAAAGCTTCTTGGGCCTTGCCAATTTCTAGCGTAGGTTCGTGTTGGGTTTCTCCCATATTGCATGGGCCCTCAGCCAAGTAACCAGGGGTGGTGGTAAGGCTAAATTTATGTGAGGTTAGTCCCAACAATAAGTGTTCGATGATTTGAAGCAACGTGTGTGATCATCCCCAGTACTTTCACTATCATACCTACAACAACACTTTGAGATCGAGACAAATGCTTCAGACTATGTTATGGGCATCATTCTCACTCAACACGACCACCCCATGGCCTATCAAAGTGAGATACTATCAGATGATGTCTGTAAGTACCCTACTTATGACAAAGAAATGTACTCCATTGTGAAAGCCTTTTGCCAATGGAGACATTACATTCTTGGGAAGGAGACAATCATCCACATTGATCATAAGTCATTGCAGTTCATGCAGACATGGGGAAAATTGTACAATGACTGGCATTAGAAGTGGTCCACATACTTGCAGCAATTCCACCTCAACATCAAATATAAAATAGGAAGCACCAACCACGTTATTGATTTCCTCAGTAGACCGCCAGTCGTGGAACTTACCATTGTGCTAGAATCTTATGACCATGAGACCTCTGGATGGCCCAACTCTATGAGATAGACCCAGACTTCGCCACTACCTACCAAATGTTGGGCGCAAACGCAGTTGTTGCTAATTTCCATCTTCAGGATGGGTTGTTGTGTCATCTGGGCCATATCTGTGATCCATCAAGTGAGTGAGCAAAGTTGATATGGGAATCCCACTACAGTCGTGTGGCAGGACACTTTGGCATCGAAAAGACAATGGAAATGTTATAGAAACATTTCTATTGGTCAAAACTTCGATAGGAGGTCAACAAGTATATCAAGTCTTGCATTGCCTGCACTATTTCCAAACTAACCACTAAGAAACAGGGGATGTACACCCCTCTTCCTACTCCTGACAGGCCATGGGAATCCATCTCCATGGACTACATGTCGAGCCTCTCATCCACCAAGCGAGGAAATGACTGTGTTTTTGTGGTTGTTGATCACTTTTCTAAGATGGCGATTCTGGCCACCTACAAGAAGAGCATCATAGCAGAGGCCATTGCCAAGCTCTTCTTTCAACGAGTCTGGGTACATTTTGGAATCCCACAAACCATTGTCTCAGATCAGGACAATCAATTTCTCATCACATTCTGTTCAAGCCTTTGGTCACTGCTAGACACCAAGCTCAACAAATCCACGACCTTCCACCCCCAGACAGATGGCCAAACCGAGGTCATAAATCGAATGATCGTGCATATCCTACACATGTGTAATTCCCAACACCCTCACACATGAGATGAGAGTCTTTCCTATGTTCATCATAGATACAATTGAGCCTTGCATAACTCAACTAGCCACAACCCCTTTCAGGTGGGGTTGGGATTCCAACCATTGGGTCCCATAGATGTTTCACTACCCCTTGCAGTCACCTTGACCGACTCATCTCCTTCTCCAACTGTAGCTAACAAATCCACCTGGTTCATTGAGCAGATCCATCACATCTGTTAACATGTTCAGAATATCCTACAGAAGTCCAATGACAAGTACAAGCAGTTCCATGATCAACACCAGGTGCCACATAAGTTTCAGGTGGGAGACAAATTTTGGTTGCATTTGCAGAAAGAATGCCTTATCAGACCCCATCGAAAGCTTCAACCCACTTCATTATGGGTCATACACCATCACCAACATTGTGGGTGACAATTCTTTTGAGCTCAACATTCCTCCCTTCCTTGGCTTGCACCCAGTGTTCAACGTGGATCTCCTTCGACCTTATTTCCCACCATTATTGGACACCTCCGAGATAGTAGAACAACTGACACCAAAAAATCTCAACCCCAACTGCATACAATAGGAATTCAGTGATCTTATTGTGGAAAAACAGGTCAAGGGCACTCACTAGCAAAGGATCTAACTTTATCAAGTTGTCAAAGCAAGGCAACTTCTGCACCAAGGCAAGTGGCTCACTTGGGGCCAAATTCAACAAAAATTTCCTCATCTAATGGGAGCACTCAACAAAGTGGATAGAATTGATTCCTAAGGGGGGGGGAGTGATCCATATGGATGACAGTGGCCTCCCACCTATTCCAACTGGCTCATTTTGGCAATTTTCCAGTTCGGCAGTTTTTTCCTACTTTTTGGGTCCCTGACTTTCAGGGTCATTTTGAGGCTCTAAACAACATTTTTATGGCTCACCATAGTTAAGATGTGTTGGGTTCACCATAGGAAACATGTGTAGTTCTCGGATATATCTTTCAAACAGGATATCGTGTGCCTAAAACGGAAATCGTATGCAAAATTTATGACCTCGAGAAGTTGATGTACTAACTTACCCAAACGGGGCCCACGTGACTTTTGGCACTTCATCTCCTAAGGTTAGGTTTTTGGATGTCTAGGGTTTTTGAAATTCTTATTTATTGTAAAAATGTTATGAGAGCCTCATTGTAATCATCTTCTGGTGAATGAGCACAATTGTCACATCTCTTCTCAGAGATAAACCGCCACCATTCTAGCAAGCTTGTTTTCCGCTGCATTTTACAGTTTCATCTTATTTACTTATTGAATAGAAACCAGTTTTATTGTATATCTGTTATTTTGTGTTAAGCATATTTTGATAATAATATGTATTCATTCTGTTCTACTCATAAAATCTGGATCATTGGGAGTATCAAGATGTCATGCGGGTAGAGTACCAACAAATTTTTGAATAATTTTGGAATTTTGATTTTTTGTTTTGTATATGCACCGAGGATAGTGCCAAAATAAGGGGGATGGGAATGCAATACCCCACTTTTTATTCCCCATATTAAACAATGTATTTTTTTAATTTATGAAAGGCCAAAGTTGCTAAACAATTAAAAGAGGCGACCATACCTAGGAAATGTAATGTTTTGATCATTATTAAAAAAAAAATACATCATTGGTTGCTAGATGGACAAGGACAAGAGTTATAGGAAGCTATGATTCCATGAGAGAGGGGTCTTAGGGGGATAAGTATTTTTATTATATTTTGTTTATCCATAATTGTTTTAATTGAGAGAAGTGGTTGCATGATCTTCTTGGGGAAGGCCATGTGGTTCTTGATTTCCAAGTAATTATATAAACCCATCTTTGGGATGTTTGGGGGGTTTACACTCTTCATTATGTTCTCTCTATCCATTCACTCTTTCTCCCATTCATTATTCCTCATTCATTTTGATCTTGGCTTGGAAAATAAAAAACGAATGGTTGAGAGAATCCATTGTTTTGCAGGATGTAGTAATTGTTGGTGTATTCCAACCATGAATTATGCAATAATGCCTGAGATGGATGGGAATATGATAAATTTTACTCACAACTATGAATCCTGAGAGTCCCAGCATGGAGATTCTTGACCAGATGCACTTGGAAGGAGGTGGAAATCCTGAGGGACTTCGTGGTAGAGA
>SNQJ01S0011487.1:85117-109514 GCA_010110895.2 Picea sitchensis | reverse complement strand
CGATAACTTCCCCACAACTTGCTGATTTTTGGACTTTCCAGGAGATCTCACTTGTATAGTGTGCCCCGCACACAATAATTGATATCAAATTCTGAAAATCTCACCCAAAGTACTACAGACTGTCCACGATCCAATGCAACCAGCCCCACTCAATTTGGATACTCCAGAAAGAATTTATGCTTGTTTTACCTGGAACACCTTCTTGAGACTAGCCAATAGGACTAGTCAGATACCCTATCTTACACAAGGTGTATCTACAAATTTAAGAAGACCCAGAAGCTAAATTTTTTACCACAGATAAAAAACTAATTTCTGTAAATGGCCCCCAGATTTCAGGGTCTGAAACGTTACATAAATTTTTTTATAGCGAAAATGTTGAAAAGACTCATTTCAGGATGATTCCAGAACCCTATCTTGTAGAGGCTATATCTCCGAAATTATAAGGCCTCAGGAGCTAAATTTTGAACCCAACGTACCTTGATCCGTCCTATAAATACCCTCCAAGCCGTTCCTTCTGAAACATTGTAGAAAAAAATTTATAGCGAAAATGCCACGGTGTCTCAGATGTAGCAGCAAAACCCCAAGACCTTGAGCTCTGATACCATATGTTAAGAACCAAACTTCAATATAGCATAGAAAAACCTCAAGAAAAGTACTCAACGCCTTCAGATGTAGCAGCAAAACCCCAAGACCTTGAGCTCTGATACCATATGTTAAGAACCAAACATCAATATAGCATAGAAAACTCAAGAAAGTACTCAACGCCTTGAAAAGAGATATCAGATAATAGCCTTCTTCGAGGGCAACCTCCTTTACCCCACTTAAATGTTCAAGTACAAGATGATTCAAAATGAAAATGTCTCCCTTGGTATATATAGGAGACTAGGAGGTTTTAATGGCCTAAAGCCGACATAAATAAATAACATTACTAATCTAAATCACAACCAATGGCCTAAAAGCCAACATAAATAAAATAACATTACTAATCTAATATGCCCCACTAAGTGGTAATGAGTCAATATTAGTTTAACATTTTCTTGGAGATATCGGTAGTTCAGGGTTGAGTGCGCATGCCACCCAAACGACATCGAATTTGCATACGCGTGGAATGCTTTTTTTGTTCAAGCCCTGCCTTCCCATATCGCAACCAGGAGAACTCTCGTTTTCACTAAAAATCATTCCACGCGTGTATGCAAATTTGATGTTGTTTGGGTGGCATGGATAATCAACCTTGAACTACCGATATCTCCAAGAAAATGTTAAGCCCCTAATATTGGCTCATTACCACTAATTGGGGCATACAGATTAGTAATGTTATTTTATTTTATGTTGGCTTTAGGCCATTAGTTGTGATTTAGATTAGTAATGTTATTTTATTTATGTCGGCTTTAGGTCATTAAAACCTCCTCTATTCCTATATACCAAGGAGACATTTTCATTTTGAATCATCTTGTACTCTGAACATTTAAGTGGGTAAAAGAGTAGTTGCCCTAAGAGAAGGCTTATTATCCTGACATTATTCTTTTCTGCTGTTGGAGTACTTTTCTTGAGGTTTTCATGCTATATTGATGTTTGGTTCTTAACATATGGTATCGAGCTCAAGGTCTGGGGTTTTGCTACATCCGAGACACCATGGAATTTTCGCTATAACTTTTTTCTACAACGTTTTAGAAGGAACGGGTTGGAGGGTATTTAGGAGTGGACGGATCAAGGTACGTTGGGTTCAAAATTTCATTCTGAGTCTTTATACTTTCGGATATATAGCCTCTACAAGATAGGGTTCTGAATCATCCTGAAATGAAGTCTTTCAACATTTTCGCTATAAAAATTTCGTAACGTTTCAGACCTCAACTCCGGGGCCATTTACAGAAATTAGTTTTTATCTGTGGTGTGTTCAGCTTCTGGGTCTTCTTAATTTGTAGATACACCTTGTAAGATATAAGTATCATCTCTAATTAGTCCTATTGGCTAGTCTCAAGAAGGTGTTCCGTGTAAAACAAGCATAACTTCTTTCTGAGTATCCAAATTCTTCGAGTGGGAATTATTGCATTGGATCGTGGACAGTCTATAGTACTTTGGTGCGAAGTTTCAGAATTTGATATCAATTATTGTGTGCGGCACACTATACAAGTGAGATCTCCCCGAAAGGACAAAAATCGCTAGTTGTGGGGAAGTTACTCGAATTCCACTTGGCACATCCAATTTGACGTATCTGCGGAATTGAAGAGAAGACATATCGATAAATACATAAGATAAAGTTTCATAAATTCAGAAGGTCCAAAAATTGGGAGATACAACAGAAGAAATATTGTCTAGCGTAACCACCACAAAATCAAGGTTCAAAAATGACACTTGGCCAACATGCCACCCAAAGGGAACTTCTACACCAACAAGTCTCCGTAGTAAAACTCTACTTGGACTCTTGATGAAGGTGAAGAAATGCGTAGGGACATAAATGAACTACAAGCTAAGATGGATTCAATGAATCCAAGTTGGATACTAAGATGGATCTAATGGAAGCTAAGTTGGATACTCAAGATGCGGATTCAATTGAATCCAAGTGGGATACTAAGATGCATCAATGGAAGCTAAGCTGATTTTGATTCAATGGAAGCTAAGTTGGATACTAAGATGGATTCAATGGAAGCCAAGCTGGACAATAAGATGATTCAATGGAAGCTAAGATCATGGAAGTAATGAAAATTCCCTCAGCGTGAAGACACCCAAAGTGAAAATTCATCCCATGAAATTCATGATGAGGACACAAGGAAGGTGAATCAAGAATGGAGAAACTCAACTTTGGTTTGAAGACCAACCACGTCTTGATTGATATGAGGAAGTTTGATGGCAAGGACCCAATCACATGGATACTCTCGTGATGGAGCAATTCTTTGATCTCCATAATGCCACATACACAAAAGGTAAATGTGAATTGCTTTATATTTAGAACCTAATCAATTTGTTTTATATCGATGGCTTTGTTCCCGCAAATCGCCATTACTTGGACAATTTCATGGAAGAAATGATAGCACACCATGAGGTGATACATGAGCAACACCTTCTTTAGCTAATTGATAAATCTCAAGCAAAGGGTTCAGCTATCGATCACATTGAGAACTTTCAAAGATTGAATATAAAGGTAACCCCATATTCCGTGATGAGCACTCCTTGATTGATGTATTCATAGGAACTTTAAAGGACAACATTCAACATGAGGTTCTCCTTGGGAACCCAAATCATTGAGAATGCATTTAAGGTGGAAAGAAATGTTGAAGGTAAAAATATGGCTATGGCTACTAGAAGGACCTATCCTAATATCTATAGAGAGAACAATGTCTTTCTCCAAAACACATCAACCTACAAGGTTGACAATCAACAATTGAGGAAAGAAAAGCAAAGGTTTATGTTTTAATTGTGACGCTAGTACGTGAAGGGACATAAGTGTGGTGAGAAGAAATTATTCTACACAGATTGTGAAGAGGAAGAAGAACAAGAACAAGAACCATCTCAAGAAGAAAATGTAGAAGCAATTTCCACTGAAGAGTTAACCCCACGATATTGTGTGTGTAATGCATTACCGAATTAGCACTCCTCGAACCCTTAAGATCGAAGGATACCTCAAAAGAAAAAGGTAATAGTCCTAATTGATTCTCGCGCACTTATAATTTCATTCACCAGAATTAGCCAAAGATCTCAATTGCTTTGTATATCCAACTGAGTTTCAAGTAACATGCATGGAGGAACTATCAATTGCTCGAAAATGCAATAAGATCAATCTTACCATGGGGAATATGTAATGAATAGTCCATCGATTGGTTATACCCATGGGTGGTGCAGATGTTAAAATTGTGGAACTAATGGTTACAATCATTAGAACAAAGGGCTTTTAATTTTCAAGAACTTTTCATGAAATTTCACTGAAGGAAAAGAAATTGTTGAGAGGTACTGCGGAAGCCCAAGAAGGTGATAAGCCCCACTTGGCATGACAAAATTATTGAAGAAGGGGCATCAAGGCATTATTGCAAAATATGCTCACTAGATGTTCAAACATCTAAGCTTATCTATTCCTCAAGATCTCCAAAGGATCATTGATAAACATTCCAAAGTATTTTGAAGATATCTCAAAGGTCTTCCACCCACTTGATTTCATGATCATGATTTTGATCATGAAATTCACCTAATTCCTGAGTGTTCCTCCTAACATCAGCCATACAGATACCCTTATGCCCGTATGAGGAACTGAGCGCATGGTTGAAGAAATGTTAGAGGTCGGCATCATTAGACCTAGCCAAAAGTTCTTACTCCGCTAATCTCGGTAATAGTATTCAAGAAAGATAGCTCATGGCGATGTGTCCTGCATTATAGAGAGCTCAACAAGACTACTATTAAAGATAAGTTCTATTCTGTGATTGATGAATTGTTAGATGAACTACACGTGGAGCAATCTATTTCACAAAATTGGATCTCCGCTCAGGTTATCAAGATCGAATGAAGGAAGAAGATATCCCAAAAACAAACATTCAACTCATGAAGGCCATTATGAATTTTTGGTCATGCCTTTGGCCTACAAATGCACCTTCCACATCCAAGGTTGATGAATTCCATTTTCGGGCCCTTCCTTCAAAAATTTGTAAGGTATTTTTGATGATGTATCTCAATCTATAGCAAGTCTTGGGAGATCATCTGCAACATGTTGACAAAGTGCCAGCTAACTACTAAAGGAGCAGCTAACTATATGCCAAACCATCCAAATGTTTCTTTGGAGTAAAGAGAGTATTTGGGTCATATTGTATCTCATGAAGGTGTCAAGGTAGACTTCGATAAGATTATACATGATGGACCTGCCGCATTCCCAAAACATTAAAAAATCTTAGAGGGATTTTGGGTTTGACAAGCTACTACCGCAAGTTTGTTCGAACTATGGAAGAATAGAAGCACCTTTAACGAGACACTAACTAAGAAGGATGCATTTTCATGACCTAGAGGAAACTAAAGCTTTAACAACTTTAAGAGGCGATGTATAGCTCCTCGGCCTTGACCACCTGCACTCTCACAAAAACCTTTATTGTGGAATGATGCCTCGAAATGGAATTGGTGCCGCCCCACGCAAGAAGGAAGGCCCCCCGGCTTTTGAAAAGCTTCCAATTTCACTCAAGGAAGAACTAAACAAACCCATTTATGAGAAGGCTGGAAATGATGGCAATACTACATGGATTGAAGAAATGGGCTGCCCTTACCTAATAGGCACTTCCGTTGGGTCAAAACATCAAGGATAGTCTTAAATACTTCTTTTGGAACAAAGACTATCTTCAAGAACAACAAAAATGGGTAAACCAAGATACCGGGTTATGATTTTGAAATCGCCCATAAAAAGGGGAAGCAAATGTTGTTGCATGCACTCACCTAAAGGATGAAGATGTTGAGGTCTTTCTCAGTGCTATCTCGACTATCCAACCCGATTGGATAATAATAGAAGCAAGGGATGAATGGAAAGAAACGCGATCGCAAAGTGTGGACTTCTACGAAAGGTTGGTGCCAGGATTCTAGTGCATCGCATACATTTACATGGAAAATGATTCACTATGGTACAAAGACGCTTTATATTTATGTAAGAACTCCCAACTCAAACAAAGGTGCTATTGGAACTCCACACTTCCAAGAGGGAGGGCACTCGGGATTTTGGAAAACCCACCATAGAGTCAAGAAGGATTTTTGGATGGCCTTAAAACTCGATAAGTTCAAAGGTTTGTGGCGTAATGTTTGGTTTACAACAAAATAAGGTGGAGTTCAAATTAAGACCCCTGGTCTTTGGCTAACCATTATCCATCCTAAGTCAACGCTGAGGAGGTTTCCATGGATTTCATCATGTGGTTACCAAAGTCCAAGGAAAGAGTGTCATCATGGTGATTGTTGATAGATTGACCAAGTAATGCGACACTTTGTGCACTCTCTCACCCTTCAAAGCTAGTACGCCACCGATCTGGTAGCCTAAAAGCTACATGTGGCGTTCAAAGATTATTGTAAGTGATAGAGATCCCATCTTCAATCGGACACCTTTGGATGCACTATTTTCTGTTTGGGTACTCAATTGGCTCATAGCTCATCCTATCATCCTCAATCCGATGGACAAACTGAGATAGTGAACAAATGTCTAGAAGGGATACCTCGTTTTGTCTCTAGTAAACAAGCACAATGGTTCAAAATGGTTACCCTCAAGTAATGGTGGTATAACACTTCCTTTCACACCGCAACAAAATGACACCATTTATGGCTAATTTTATGGATACTCACCCTTCCATCACTTCTCTAAAAGAAAAACCTAAAGTTCAAGAAAGGGAAGATCACATCGAGAATCAACAACAAGTTCTCCAAATCTTAAAGGACAACCCGACCATGGTACAGAATCACATGAAACAAATGCTGCATCAACATTAGTGAAAGAAGTTTGAAGTAGGGGATTGGGCATTTTTAAGACTACAACCATACAAACGATGTCCCTCAAGCAAGCTAAGAAGGATAATAAATTATCACCAAAGTACTATGGCCCTTTATAAGCAGTGTTGCAAAAGATTGGTACTATGGCATACAAATTGAGCTGCCTACTGCCTTCAATGGTAGAAAGTACACCCAGCTTTCCATGTTTGATGCTTAAAGAAAGTTATAGGCTTACAAGATCCTACCAACCATATTGCCAACTTGACGAGGAAGGAAAATATTGGAGTCTAAGCCATCAATTTGACACAAGAATTCGCTACCTATGAATAGATCCATTTCAGAGTATCTCATTAAATGGAGGAAACTACCACCTAGATTCAATTTGGAAGATGAGTCTTTATACTGCATATTCAAAGTTACTCTAGCGTTGTGGACAACACTTGTCCAAGGGGAGGGGCATGTTAAGCCCTAATATTGGCTCATTACCACTTAATTGGGGCATATTAGATTAGTAATGCTATTTTATTTATGTCTATTTTAGGCCATTAGTTGTGATTTAGATTAGTAATGTTATTTTATTTTATGTCTACTTTAGGCCATTAAAACCTCCTAGGTCTCCTATATATATACCAAGGAGACATTTTCATTTTGAATCATCTTGTGTTCTGAACATTTGCTGGGGTAAAGGAGGTTGCCCCCTCAAGAGGCTTATTATCCTGGACATTATCTCTTTTCAAGGCATTGAGTACTTTTCTTGGAGGTTTTCTATGCTATATTGATGTTTGGTTCTTAACAACAAAGGTTCACAATGGATATGTCTTGTAATTCTATTTTCAATGACAAGATGTGAATTGTTCGATCGCACTTGAATCGGTAATTCGTGAATGGACAAAGGCTACTGTGAGGCCTAATTCAAACCCAGATCTTCACCCTGAATACCATAGAAAGCCATTGCAAATGTGACCGCAACCTCCATATTCCCTTCTTTCATATGGAAGGCCATGTTCACAAGTATTCTACCTAACTCAACCCCACATATTTTCCATGAGATATGGGCAAGGTACATGTAAGCACCTAAAAGCCTATTGGACGCCGCCTATAATCCCATTGCAAAAGGAATGTACAATTTAAATTCACATCGAATGCATATCGAACTCCACTGCTACCAAACAACAAATTGCATTAAAAAGACTATCTCCATAGCTAGACAAAACATTTGTTTCCATCTATAAACCATAGCAATCTACACAATCCAAAATCTGTTTCCATTGCCATTGAAGGTCTTTGCAAATAACTGACAAGTAGATATGAGGACCTTTTATATTGCATATGGAAATTTTTCTAGGATAGGGGATAACAAGCAATATTAATTTGGAGAGACAACAATGATTATACTCTTGTCTAAAAGATAACAAGGTGGAAGCTTGACAAGTAGTACCTTAAGTTCCCAAGCACCAAGCCTCAAAGAGAAGTTCAACTAGAGTGTAGGCAATTCTAGGCCCCTCGATGATTTTTCATATCCTTAGATCCCCTTGACAAATATTTAATGTGTTGCATTAGATAAACTTAAAGTTCTAGCACTTTAGGTTTCTAGAAGTTTGTCTAGACAAGATCTTCTAAAGGAAAACTAGCAAAATAAAGAGCAAAAAAGAAGCACCTTATGCTTCTTACCCCTATGGTTTCAAGCAAGCAATTTCATCATCTTACATATGAACAAGTAAAACATACCATAGACATTTATCATGAAATGAAAATTGCAGATTTATTTACTCACTAAGAACAATCAAGCACAAAACCCTAGATTTGCCAAATTTCACCAAGAAATTATCCAAAAATGCATCCAAAATAGCCTCTAAGAAAGTGTGCCTTGGTAATTTCATCCAATAACCCTTTAGGGTGAAAATTCCCGTCTCTCCCTCTTGTGAGAGGTGAGTTGTGATGCAAAACAGAGAACTTTATGCTTAGGTTATACAAAACTTGACCTATAATTAATTTTGTGGGTAAAAAAATAAGCACGACCGCCACAATTTGCTGCAATAAAATTCAATTTTTACATAACAAAATTTAATTAGCACCTAAAGACACCTCCAAGAGTGACACAATTCCCTTCTAGGCGACTTGAGGCTCAAGTGAAATGTTGAGATAGAAAGGGAGCCTTTGGCCTCAGAGGCCCAAGATGATGCTCCACACGTGTCACCGTGCCTCATAAATACCTCCAAAACAGTCCCTAGCTTTGGGATTTATTAATCCAGGCTATCATGGTGACGCCCATAGCCCCTCAAGCGCCAAATTCCATGTGGAAGAGCAAGGTCCCCTAGGTCTAGGTGTGTTAAGGTGCCTCCAAAGGCCACGCCCTTCTTTCTCCCGGTACAAGTATTCAATTTCTTCCTACCCCTGGCTGGGATTCTCAACATCCATCTGTGGCTTTAAGCCCCCATGAAGGTATAAGCTAATCATTCCCTCTATGTGTACCTATCCACTGGGAAAGGTCCTGAAGCAACAATAAGCATGCCCTCCAAGGATTCATAAGTCACAAGGATCATAGCATGTAAATCAAGAACTGGGATAATTAAATTACCCAAACATGTGCATCAAAAGCCCCCTTAACCGCATAAATGTTGAAAGAAGGCTATGCAATTTGACAAGTTAGGTTTGGAGAAGATCCCAGGGGTCCCTATTGGGCTAATACTCTTTAAGTTTGGGGTGTTTCCTAGGTGGGATCTAGTCCAAGTCATGTAAGTGTATGAGGTGGCATGGGGTGCATATAATAACATGGAAATGTAAAGTCTTACATGTAGGTGCATTTGTAGAGGAAGAACCTTCTCACATACAATTGTTTCGCAGCCCATTCATTGCATTTTACTCTTAACTTTATCATTTTGATCTTTTGTTGTTGTGCTTCAAGGAATAGTTGAGGGACATTGTCCTCGGTTTCTGATGACCATAGGTGACAACGCTATCCACAAACATTTCATGGAAATAAGAAGGTTGGCTCGCGGATGAGACCCCTTCTCTTGGCTATGTGCCACCAAGAGCCACTACCCTAGTTTAATGACCAGATAGGTGGTAGTGTCATACCGCTACATGCCCATGGTCATAATAGGTTATTTGTCATGAGACCTCATATCCATCAACTAATACCTTGAGTGTTTATGTATCTTATGGGTCCCATCTTCTTACTAAGAATATTTTCATCGCTTCTGGGATGCCCTCGGCGAAGCATCTCAAAGGTTTCAACATTGGATTTTAACTCTTTGCCAACTACTTTTACCCTCCTGGGTAAGCCTTTAGCCAGCTTCTTCCTACTCTAGGTAAGGTACAACCCTTCCTAGTGTAGCCAATCCTAATGTCAAATATGATAGGGGAGATGAAAGGAATGAAGATGGAGCGCGGGTAAGTATGGAGGGAACTGACGATGACTTCTAGAGATCCACCCAATGGAAACCCATCATAAAGGGAAAATCAACTCAATTAGGGCACCATGTCACCCTTCTAGGCATGAACGTAGGTAAAGAGCATAATTTCCAAGAAAAACGTCCATGAAACAAGAAGGATTCAATACAACATATCTAAGTCCTTCAAAAATCAAAGTGATACATACCACGATGATACCGACCATTACCTCATGGAGCAAGACTCATTTCTACTTTAGGACCACGTTGGTGGGATGGATTCTGTTGCTGGTGATAAATGGACCGCACTAAAGAAAAGAGGGGCCCTCTGGGACCATTCTCAAGTCATCCCTCGCTTCTAATACATGTCTAGGACGTTTGGGCCTCGAGACATAATATCATTATTTATCTCTAGGATAGGGGATAACATCCCGATCCAACTCGAGGACATGTCCTCACTATAGAGTGCATGAGAACCTCATCATCTCTAGTATGACATGTTCCCGCTAGATCTCAACAAAGGATATTAGTAATACCTAGGGTGGTGATATCACCCCTTTGTTCATATATGATAAAATAGACCAATAAAATCATCTCTAGTCTAGCATATGATCATGAGCATACATACATACATAATGAATCAAGACAATATAAAAAATGAAACTACAACTATGATAACATGATATGAAAATGGTATACACAATGGATGTAAATGCCTACCTACCTCTACTCTCTACTTTAATATGGAATTCTAGGTGTAGTCATATAACTAGTGAAACCATCCTAGCAATAATTCATAATACCCCGGCCTATGTTGCATCATAAACCAAAACAATGACAAGTCAAACAAAAATAACATGAGTTAGAGCATGCATCATATCATAGGAAATCAGAAAAGTCTAGCCTACAGGTGGGAGGGAGCGCATACAAAAATCATGTCACCCTTCTAGAAAAGTGATCAATCCATCTCAAAAGCGATCGTGAGAGGTCAAGGATTCAAAGGGATGGCTCAAAGAGTTTGAGGGTTGACTACCTTGACGTCATCACTCCCTCGGTCCAGGAAGGGATTAACAAGAACTTAGAGGGAAACTGATAACTTCTCAGGGGAAAGATGAATGATTGAGATAATAAACTTCTTAAGGCATTCAAGCTCCCTTTGAATTCTAACAGAAATTTTTGCCCTAAATAAAACTTAAACAAGGACGGTGTTAGAATATAATGGATGCTCATTTTACCATTGGACAATATCACTATTGTCACCTGAACCATAGGTGGGCTCAGTTTTCACCCTCCTCATAATCTTAACCTTGCTGCAGAATCATTCCGTAAGCAAACCCTAAGATAGACAACCAAACAAAGGGTAGCGGACCTTTCCTCAAGGATAGCGCACTAACAAGAGCTCATTAGATAGTCCAAAACCCAACCAAGAGATAGTCCAAGCCAAACGCGGATCTCGGCTATTGGCAAGAGGCTGCAATGGCGCTTCTTCTCCAAACTCCGCACACAAAATTGGGCACTAATCGCGGTATATGTTGCTCTCGCACCTCGAGATTCCCTACGTAATGAAGACCGGCCTCCTATATATATAGTAATTCTAGCTAACTACATAGGTCGACTTCTCATTCCGGTATCCGCTTTTTCAAGATATATTATTTTCAATGACTTTTCCTCTTGGAGGCTAATAACTTAATAAGTTATCCTTTGAGCTCCATTACGTCTTCTAGGGTTATTAAATAACTCATTAGGGTTTCTTCTGCTTCCCATAGTATTTTATTCTTTTTATATATTTACACGCGGAGGTAAATACCTCCAACTAACAAAATATCAACACTCCTCCTAGCTAGAGATATTACATATAATGGTCTTGAGCACAAACATACCATTCAATCGTAGCATCAACATAGTTGTATAGATTATCTCATGACTAGATCATCACATTCATCATTACCATTAGTGTCATCAACT
Source organism: Picea sitchensis (assembly GCA_010110895.2). Lineage (NCBI taxonomy): Eukaryota > Viridiplantae > Streptophyta > Pinopsida > Pinales > Pinaceae > Picea > Picea sitchensis. The sequence continues at coordinate 97,722 of SNQJ01S0011487.1, read as the reverse complement.
GCACCATCTCTCAAAACCATAATCTATCTGAGTAATTAGACATGGTTTTGGATAAGTCACTCACTCCACGAGTGACACAAGAGCAATTCTTCTAATCTAGAAGAATAAATGTTCTAACCATTTTTTGTCTTGGGAAATCTCTATTCATTGATCATTCATCTAGATGATCATCATTTTCAACACCGTTGATAGTCTTCAAGGCAATCGTAATATCATTCAATAGAACACACCTCTGCACCATCCATAGTAGTACACAACTACAATCCAGTGGGTACACTACCACCAAGCAACACACACGTACTTGATCAATGACGTATAGTCAAAAACAAGGAACATATCCACCAAAATAGTATACATCTATTGTCTAGAACATACGCCTTTCATAACAATCATCTAATATCAACCCCGCATTGTAAACAATGTTATGATATAAACCTAATCATCCGGGCCATCCTCCACTCACATCTATGAGAGATCTTGAAGAGTATCTTCCCTAAAAAGGTAAGACATCAATGATGAGCTATCTTAGATTATTCTCAAGCAAGGAAGAATATGTCCCGATTGAAGCCTCGACCATTCTTCACCCCGGCCATTCTTCCACACTAGAAAAAGTGTAACTTAGAGAGAATGAATCCGCCCTAAAGAACGCTCTCCCTCACTGCCCTTGGATTGTTGTACCCGGACCATTCTCACCCCGGCCATTCCTCCCACACTAAACAAAGTGCAACCCGAAGAGAATGAATCCTCCCTAAGGAATGACTGCCGTGACCATTTCCCATGTTAACTACAAGAGGAAAAGACTGTCATGTATCAACCCCCAAAATAGACCATTCCTCATGTTATCTACAATGAGAAATCATTGTCCGGCAAGGCAGGCCGGTCTTCTAGAGTAACCCTCAAGAAGAGAGACTGCCTCTAGACCACTCCCCATGTTAACCACAATGGGAAGTCGTTGTCTATGGTACATCAACACCTAGACCATTTTCCTAATCGGAAAATGTATGTCCGGTGAAATCTCAATCCACTCTTTCCCAACTGGAAAGGAATTGTTCATCCTCGACCATTTTTTGAACTGAAAAATGATCGTCCATCAATCAATAATACATCAATGTTCCCTCCCAACTCCGATTCATCTCTTCCTTTTTCAATATGAAGTCGTCTCCATCTCCTACTGGACATACAAACTCTTTCATCTTGAATAGAAGCTTTATCAAAATGTTTGCTTATCTCAAGCCTCTCAGGAGATATGTATTGGAGAACCACTTTCTCCTTCTCGACTTCATCATGGATACTGTAATGCTTGATTTAAAATGTACTGTAGTCTGGAACACCGGGTCTTCTCCGGCTTTTATGTAGCTCTGACAATAAAGTATATCATTATTGGAAAAATGGAACATATCCATGTGGCACTTCTTCTTTCATCATGAGATTTGATATTCGAAAGTAATCATCTTGATACAATATCTCTCATATAGAAAATCTTCACCACCATTCTAATGTGTAATCGAGGTTCTTCACCAAGTTGTCTTTTTCCATCCGCATACAAGGGTCTCTTTCTCGTATGCCTCAAAGTCTTGAGATTGTTCTTCATATGTTCTTTGTTCACTACTTCCTCGAGAACATTCTTTGCATTCATATGATGTAGAAATCCAACCCATGGATATTGCGGATGATATAAAGACTCATGTAGAGGTATGTCTAGTTTACTAGAACAAGTAATCGCCATAGTCTTCTCCCTCCATCCGAGAAAACCTCTAGCTCAATCTTACAATGTTTGCATATATACATTGTTCTCCATCACAACTTCCAAATTTCTCCGCTGATTGCTTTTAGTGAGTTCATATCGCCGGGTAAATCTTGTGATTCTTAATGATCACAGCATGGTTTCTTTCTTCTTGGAATCTTCATGTTCTTCCTAATGTTTTTCTTTAGCTCTTAACCATGGAGTTTCTTATAGATTACATGCCCTAAAGATTCCAATTTATTCCTTTCTCATTATAGAATCATGGATGTGGGTGGACAACATGGATACTTTATGATTCTCTTCAAGCAGCACTTCTAAGGTTGAACTAACACGTGCGTACTGTCTTTCATGGCTGCTACCATGGATATATACTTCATCATCTTCAATGGATCATAGGATTAGCTCCCTCCTAATCCTTGTTTCATGTATGAGTGCATATAATCGGATCCTTCCGTCTAACAGAGTCCACGCTTCTGTTTGCATCCTTATTGTCTTCTGCAATATATAATCGTCTAACAGAGTCCACGCTTCCATCTTATTATCTTCTGCAAAACGTTATAAGTCTTTCTCCAATTTTCTCTTGATTGTTGACTTCTTTCTATCTTTGCTTCTTCTAAGTCTCTTCATGATTGATTCTGATTTTGGCTTATCTTGTAATAGCTTCCACATGATTTGTTTGATGTATCCTTTCATGTGTATTATCTTACTTGTATAATGATAGCAATCCTTATCTTGTTGTTCTTCCATAAGTATAGTTCTTCTTGGAACATATTATCTTTTAAGAGATAGATATACAAGATATGTATAAGAAATAAGAAGAGTATTGTTACCTTAAGAAGAATAAGTCTCTTTCATCCTGCTTAGTCTTCTTTGTAGGTTCCTTTTCTTCGGCAACTAATGCTTCATGTTTCTCCTTCCTTTTCTTTAGCTCAGGACAATGACTCTTGTAGTGACCATACTTTTGATAGTTGAAGCATTGTATTTCTGAAATATCTTTCTCTTGATTTGTCTTCCTCTTTGAACTAAACTTCCTTTTGTTCCTAAAATTCTTGAATCTTGCTGTGAAGGCTTGATCATCGTACTTCTTTTGGGATTTCTCTTTTGCACTGATCATGGATTCTTCTTGAGCACATCAAGTCCAAAGTTCTTCAAATGTAGGATACTCCTTCCTTGTGTTCATGCTTGCGGAAAATGCATCCCACGTCTTGGCAAGACCATTGAGTACTATGTTTACCAATTCCTTCTCTGAAATGATTTCTTCAATAGCTTGTAGTTGATCTCTTAACTGAGAGATTCTCACAAAGTATGATGTTATGATGTCATCATCATTCATCTTCATGTCACGTGTAACAACCCCTTCGTTACGGCTACAGGCGAAGCAATTTTTTTTTTTTTTAAGAATTAAGAGGCAAGAAGGCGACGACGACAACAGTTTAACCACATCACAGATGACGAACACAAGCATAGGCAACTATGAATCCACTCAGTGGCACAAGGCAACTAGGCGAAACATGCGTAGGACAACAAGGAGGAACGACTACCCACCCGACACAAACAAGACATGCCTACCCACCCGACACAAACAAGACATGCCTACAAGTTAAGGGACAACTTCCCCTTCCCGACACAACGACGTTGACGAACAAGACTAGAACCTCTAGGTGTGCGAACCAAACACGTGAAGGCGTTCCACCCATGTGCCCAAACAACTTACCACGCTCAACTACACTCACACAACACGCACTGACTCAAGCCAAGTTCTCGTTCGTCGCTATCCCATAGGGTGTGCCATGATCCCCTCATCAGGAATCACGCTGTCCCCAGGTGATAGACGCATCGATGACCTTAGCACCACACATCCTATCTGGACCGAGGACTCTAGATAAATTCGATGCGCTAGAAACCGAATACCGAAAGTAAAACCGCACCCATACCCCCACAACAGGTCGACGAAACACCAGAGAATGAAGACAAGGGATGGCGGAAGACAATACACGACATCGTCCATGACCCAACCAATCACCCAGTCTAAACTAGTCAAATATTATAATCTATTTTAACATGGGTTCCATTATAAACGGGGCACGTCAAAATTACAATTAGTCAATAATGCACCCGCTAATTTAACGTTAACACAATCAATCTTGCAAGTCTAAGTAATCAATACTTAAAACTATAATTATAAATACCAGCTAACCTCAATTATAATCAATTTAGCAAGTCTAAAATTGGCAATCTAGTCTTTACTCACCAATCTAATTTTAATCATTAATACAACCTAAATGGACAATTCTATATTAATCCAAAATTCTCCATCCAACTAACCATAAACTTGCATAACAACATTAAGAATCTTAATGTAGAATGCTACCATTATAACACTTATGAACAATTAAATCTCAACATGTAGTCTAGCTATATTGACCAAACTAACAATACTAGCTATCTATTATCATTGAGAATGAAACTGCCAACTAATAACATTGTTGTAGCAATTTAACAACAATTAACATAGCAGTTACATAACAATTAATATAGCAAATAACAAGGCAATTAACATAACTATTAATTTAACAATAACAAAACAATTTACCTGACTGTTCTCATAACAAGTAATATAACAATAATAAGACGATTAACATGTTAATTAACATAACAATTAATATAACAGTAACAAGGCAATTTGCATGACTGTTAACATAACAATTAATAGCGCAATAACAAGGTGATTTACATGACTGTTATCATAACAAGTAATATAGCAATAGCAAGGCGATTAACATGTTAATTGACATAACAATTAATATGACAGTAGCAAGTCAATTTACATGACTGTTAACATAACAATTAATAGCGCAATAATAAGGTGATTTACATAACTGTTAACCATTTAACTCGTTGTGGCAATTAATCAATAAGAAGGAATTTGTTGACCATTAACTCACTGTAGCAAAAATCATGGCAATTTATGGACCCAAGACATCGTTGTAAAAATTATGTTTAGCAGTGAGAACACTGGGTACACTCAAATTGAAGGAGGATAAAAGACAATTTGAAACTGCAGAAGGATCGGCTCGTGGTCATTCAACAACAACGTCGTCACAGTTTTAAAGGAAAAACGTTGTTCCACTCATCCGCAACACGCAGTAAACCAAATACCCAATATGCTACACAATAAGGGGCAACGTGGCCATGCAACGACAACACACGGTCAACAATTTAGGGGAAAACACAGTGCAATCAACAACAAAGCTCAAACCCCTTTAAGGGCAAATCGTATCCACTCAATCAGCAATGCAGTCAGCCAATTATGCTACACAAATGAGGGGACATAATGTTGTTACACCAGTTAAATCCTCGACAATTTGCAGGAGCTCCTCAAATTGTTGCATTCAATAATTTCGTGGTAAATTACAGGGAAAACATAGACATCATCTTAATGGTGATTTCGTGGTCAATAGGAAAACACAAACCTTTTTTTAATGGAAAATTTCTTGGTCATTAACAGGGGAAACAAAAACATTCTTTTACTGGCAATTTCTTGGTTAATAACAAGGAAAACACAGACATTCTTTTATTGGAAATTCTTGGTCAATTACAGGGAAAACACAAACATTCTTTTACTAGAAAATCTTGGTCAATTATAGGGAAAACGCGGACATTCTATTACTGGCAATTTCTTGGTTAATAACAGGGAAAATGCAAACATTCTTTTACTGGAATTTCACCATGCCAAACACACCAGAAGGGAATCACAATGTCGTCTTTATTTAAAAGAGAGAAAAAAAACGCTAGGAAAAACACACCAGACTGGAAATTACATTGTCGTCAACATTTAAAAGGAAAATTATTGGCAACAGAATTACGAGCTCAGAGATAAACTATCCATCAATATTAAATGAAAGGTTAAATGTACCCATCAATGCACCATAATGTAGAGTTAAATTGTTCATCAAACACAGAGTAAATTTATCCCTCCATGCGTAAAAACACAACCAAAAATGTAAAAACGTAGAGCACAGTAAGAGAAATGCAAAGATCCAAAGGAAAAGTCATTGAAATTACCACAGAGGTTTTATCAGCCCACACGTGGAGAAATTCCAAGGTTATCCCTTAAGGCGCGGAGACAAAAACAAGCGCAGAGATAACCCTACAAGGACGCAAGGGAATCCATACTCAGAGGTACTTTTGCTAGAAGGTGCAAGAAAACAATCAACCAAGGACAACAACGGAGGCAGACGGCTCACAGGAGTGTTCTTTGCTCATCATCCATGCACAAAAAAGTAGGGCATTGAGATCCATAGGTCTATTAATGTCGAAGAGAATCGTAGATCAGGCTCCTGGCTGACTGCTCAAGCGAGGATTGATGAGCTAGGGACGAAAGACAAAAACAACCACAATCATCACAAATCAATACACCTAAGGGCGGTCAATACATGCTGGGAGTCGAAGGCCATGGGAGTCAATCAATCATCGAGCTAAGGGCTATGGAAAAATTCAGTCATCAACTAAAATGTAAAACAATCATTATACTTACCCAATTAAACATGCAGATCTGAAAGCATAAATCATACTAACAATCTACCACGCAAAAATAAAGGAAGCGTATCGTTGCCCAATTGCCTGCTCTGAGTTGATGTCCCACACGCTCTGTGCACTCCTTCTTGCCGACCGATGAGACTTCACCGGTACCTCCCAGCCAACGCTAGGGGTACTCTTCTTCTCCCTTAGCCCCCCGAGTCGCAAAGGGGCCACACACACTATCCAGAGAATCAGCTAGCTCCCATCTCGCCTCGCATGGCCGAGCTACCACTCCTCACCGAGCTGGGTATCCCAACTCCCACAAGCTAAGTCAGTCAAGTATAGATTTCTGCAACGTAACGTTACGCAAAACAGAAGACCCCTTTCATCCTTCTCCTCCCTCCATTATATAGAGTTTTGAAGTCCCTTACTTTCCCATAATCCCATTTTATTTAAAGTTTAATAAATTAATTCATAAAAATCCTCCTCGTACATGTGTCACCCATTCTCTTCATTCCTCCAAAAACTAATTTCTTTAATTAATTAATTACCCTTATTTCCCTCACCCACCTAGAGTCACTCTTGGAATCGCTCCTAGGTGTCCCCAAAATCCCTTATAGGTTTTAATGACTTTCCCCATTATTAATTTTCTAGTTCAATTTAAATTAAAAAGTTCTTAAATGGTAGATACGTTACTAAGTTGGACTAACTGCTTATTCCTAGAGTTTCCCCTTTCTTTTAAGGTTTCCGCTTTTTACTAGTTTCCTAATTATTTTAGATTTTCCCCTTTTCCCTTTTTAATTAAACTCAAAAAGGCATGTGCAAAAACTTACCCTTTTTCCCCTTTTTTAATGAATTAAATTTTTAATTAGCATAATAAAGTAAAACAATAATTCCCCTTTTATGTTTTATCCCAAAAGATTTTTAGAAATCACTTTAATTGCTTACCCCCTTCTTGTCACAAGGTTAATGAATATTATCTTTATGATTTATTTTATTTTTTATTTTTTATTTTTTATATATGTTTATTTTATTTTTTATTATTATTTTTATAAAAAGGTAAAATTTTACCACCAGCAAAAATTAGACCTAGACCTTATTTTCCTACGCTGGGCAACACATTTTTTTTAAGGGAAAGGTTTCAAATCTTCCTTAACACTTTATTGTCCTAAATCCATCTAGGTTTATCCAATTATTAACTAACGACGCGACGTGCCCTTTAGGATGCACTAGGTGCTCCAAGGGAGCCAGTCGCCTCTTTCTGTTTCTCTTGCGCGACATGCCCTTCAGGACGCACTACGTGCTCCAAGGGTGTCACTCGCCTCTTTCCATTTTTCTTATGCGACGTGCCCTTCAGGATGCAACGTGTGCTCCAAGGGTGCCACTCGCCTCTTGACTGACTTGGTAGACATCAATAACCCCTGGAGTCAACGCTCCGCTAGGTGATCTTGTGGGTGACTAAGGGCCTCTAAGGAATAAGGCCCATGCCTTATTGCACACCCCTTAGAATCATCATGAGCGACTGTCGCATTCGGCCCTCATGGCATTGTGGGTCTCCTCAAACTAGGTAATCGTTAACCTACAGTTCGAGCCATGGCGAGAGTGCTAGTAGGCTATGGCAGAGCTGATGTCCACACCTCTCCCTCAACATCTCTGGTAATCGTTCGTGGTCCGTCTACTCCACATGTGAGTCTGGTCGGCAAGCTATCGTCAGCCTGCATCATCAACAAATCATATCAGAAATATATCCATAATCACATCATCTAATCAGATGCACTAATATCACATATAAAACAATCAAACCCCAATAGTTCACTCCCCGACTCGATCCGGAGTCCAAGGGGTTCCATCGATGACTCTGCATCCTCGAGGTCTGAAATCTTGCACACTCAATAAAACCGAGTCAATAGCACCTGTCTATGTCAATGCAACAAAACAACATGTCATCAACCCATAACTCCTCATAATCAAAACAATCAAAAGTTTAATAATATAATAATCTGGACTTGCAAGCAAGTGTCCTCAAAGAATAAGTTTGTTCAGTGTGCGTCAGAGCGGGATGTTACATCACAGAGCTTATTCTTCAGACTCATTATTTGTCCAATGTTTCTGACTGAGAAGAGGTTTGTTAGGGCATCATACATCTTCTTCAGTGAGTCAAGATGGGAGATGTAGGGTATCAAGTGGTATTTTATAGATTCCACTATGATACTCATAGCATTGATATCACCGTCTTTGAACTTCTCCATAATTGCAACGTTATGTGGTTCCTTCTCTTTTCCTTCTTCAAACGTTGGTTTCATGATCTTTCCTTTCACGATATCTAGCACTTTATTCTTGGCAAGGATGAGGTCAATCATTGTCTTCATGCTCTGAAGTTAGAAGCTCCATCTAACTTGTTTTATGACTTCAAAGAGTAAGTCATGGCTTCTTTGACTTGGTCAACCCTAGATCTGACGAAAAACTCAAACTTGACATCTTGGCTTCCTGAAAGTACTAGGGGATGTGCTAGGCTAGCGCGCACTGATCTATTCGGAAATTAGGTCAATCCCTTCACCTAAGGTGCCTCAACGAGAGGATTAGGATTTCTGCAACTGCACCTACTAGTAACCCTAGCGACAGTGCTTCAACGAGCTTAATATCCTTATGGCTATGTTTCTTCCAGCGGTTAAACTGAATGAATGAGGTGTGGGCCCATAACTTGTTAGAATATAATGGATGTGCTCATTTTACCATTGATAATATCGCTATTGTCACCCAACCATAGGCCAAAGCTACCCTCCGAGCACCTTAACCTTGACAAAGAATCATTCTGGAAGCAAACCCTAGGTTAGATAGCCAAACAAAGGGTAGCGCACATTTCCCCAAGGATAGCGCACCAACAAGAACTGATCAGATAGTCCAAACGCTAACCAAGAGATAGTCCAAGCCAAACGTGATCTGTTAGCTATAGCAGCTGCAATGGCAGCTCTCTTCCAAACCTGCGCACAAAACTAGGCACTGCAGTGCACACAAGTGTTGCTCTACAATTCTAAGACTACCCTTGCCAGAATGAAGACTGGCCTCCTGTATTTATAGTAATTCTGGCTAACTACCTGGGCCGACTTCTCATTTTGGGTATCTGTCTGTTCAATATATATTATTTCTTCTGGTCGACTTTTTCTCTTGGAGGCTAATAACCTAATACAATTTACCCTTTTGAGTCGACATGTCTTCTAGGGTTATTAGCCAACTCATTAGGGTTTCTTCTTGCTTCCCAGAGTATTCTATTCTCGTCAGGTTTACATGTGGAGGTAAATACCTCCCGCAGCTACCATAATATCAACAACATGCTCCCCAACTACATCCTTAGTGACATAACAAGGTAAAACAATCGAAGGGAGTTGGACAACCTTGTCACAAGTATCCTGCTTCAGGAAAGCAACATCCTCACCTTTATCAAAATTTGAGTACAATGACAGTTGATAATCTTCTTCATAGAATAAATCCAAGTGCTTAAAGGAATACTCATCAAAATCCTCAAGGTATGACCGAAAATCATCAGGAGAACAATGCACTGGGTCATCCTTGGGTGCTTGGAAAATTTATATAATTATATAATCATCTTGTTACCAAATGTCAAAATTATTAGGAACATCGTATGATTGTTGTAAACGCAACATTCAAAGATATCCTTCCATATCATAAATTGTATCTGTTATCCCCCACTTTTAGGGATAACTAGGAGATCATGTCTCGAGGACCACAGGTACTAGACATGGAGTACCGATAGCAGGATTGACTTTAGCATGGCCCTGGAGGGCCCACCTTTTCTTTCTTCCAACATCTTTATCTTGTCGACAGCAACAACATCCATCACCATCGGCTTGGTCCTGTGTCAGAGATGGTTCTGGCTCCATGAGGTAATTAGTCCAGGTATCATGGTATGTGTCACTTTGATCATCAAAACCCTTGAATGTGTGCATTTGATTCCTTTTATTCTGCTTGGATCTTACACTTGCCCACTTGACCATGTTTGGGGGGATTGACAGGTTTCCCTAGCAAACCTGTGTCTGTAGGTTTTGGTTTTCCATTGGGGGGATTTTTGAAAAACCATCGTCTGCTCCCATCACAACACCACTTTTTCATCTTATTTCCCGCTCACTTATCCCATTCCACTTGTCTGGCACTGGGTTGACCTATTTTCGGGACTACACCTTATCTCGTGGGAAGGAGCTAAAGGCCTAGAAGGTAAAAGCAAGCTGGTAAAAGATAAAATCCTAAGAATAAAACCTCGAGATGCTTCGCCCAGGGATCCCCAAGAAAGAAATAAAAGGCTTCTCAACAAGAAACAAGAGGGACCTAGAAAAGTAATAAAACAAGACTTAACCAAAGGATAGGGGGTCTCATCACGAGCAAACCTATTAGGTCCATGGGTACCTAGCAGTATGACATTGCCACCAATTGGTTACCACCCTAGGGCAGTGACTCTTGGTTGCATGGCCAAGGGAAAGGGGGTCTCATCATGAGCCAACTGATGCAGACCCCCTACCTCAGCAGGGTTATGCGACCTCCCGGTCTCTGGATCGATCTTCTTCTAAGCCAAAATGGCTCTTTAGGCTCCTACTGGAACCCTTTGAACGAATCCATAGGTGCTTCATGAAAACCCGCCCTGCACGACTTAACACCAGGCGTGAGCCTTACATTTCCATGTGACAACAACCTTACCTTAGCACAAGCTCCCTTCATGACTCGTGAACTCGCGAATTCGTGAGTCGAAGACCCTCGACTCATGTTTCTCCAAACGTCGATACCCGAGATGCGATACGAGTATGACTCCTCCTTGTTAGCGCCTTCCACACATAACCACCGGCTAGGGCTAAGTGCTAGCACTACTCGCAACTCGCGACTTCACGAGTTGGAGTGTTGAGCCCTCGTGCTCCTCCTTTGCGAAATCCCGAAGCAAGAAAAGTCAGTGATGGGTTGACTCCTTTAGCACTACTCACAACTCGTGGCTTCGCGAGTTGGAGGGTTGAACCCTCGTGCTCCTCCTTTACGAAACCCCGAAACGTGAAAGGTCAGCGATGGGTTGACTCCTTCCAAGGTGACGTGTGTCCACCACATGTCACCCACTTCCACCTTTATCTGGGCATTTGTTGTTAGGCCACCTGTCAACCACGCGGTCCCCACCTAATGGATGTGCCACGTGTTCGCACGAGCCCTTGGCGCTCGGCACTTCGCGACTTATGCAGTCGAAAAGAAACTCTTTCAACCCCTGAACCCCCGATACGCGATACCACGCGAAGGTTCTGATCTAACGGTCCTCCCGTGACTTGGATCCAATGGTCTGGATCTCCTTCTCTGCTCCTCGCAACTCGAGACTTCGCGAAACCAAGAATTTGGTCTTCCCTCCAAACTCACGAACCCCGAATTCACGAAATGATCCAGATCTTTGCCACCTGTCCTCCAAAATGGATAGTCCTGATGCTTTCGAGACTTGATGAGTCCTCTTCCTTCCACTGTTACGAGGTTTAAACCTCGCGCACCTTTTCTGGATCTGACGGCTCACGACAACTCGACACCTCTCCCTCGAAGTTTTTTCTGTCCATTCTACCCTTCTGTGCGACTTCCCAGGGATTAAACCCCTCGCACCTTCTCCCGGATCCGACGGCTATCGGTCCTTGGTGTTAGATCTGACGATCCAGATCTGACCTCCTTGCGCGCTCTCCTCCTACTGCCTAGACGTAGATTCAATGACAGTTGTGCTCTTCCTTCTGAGCTTTCTTGGCTTTTTGACTTAGAAGATTTTCTAAGTCTCGAAGGTCTCGACCTTCGACTCTTCCTCTTGCGAGCCTGGTTCCTTTGGGTCTCGTCTGCGTTATAGAAACGCTTCCCCTCCTGAGCTTTGTCAACTCAGAAACCTCGAAAGGTTTTCTCTCGACGCGTTCTTCTTGCGTTTTCTCTTACGATTTTATGGACTTAGAACAAGTCCACCCTCGCACACTCCTGGTGCTCCTGAGATTTCGAATGACTCAGATTCGAGAAGTTTCTGGAAAAGAAAACTCCTTACGCCCACTTGGCGTTCTTCTGCTCAATGCACACCTTCCAGAGCCTACAGAGTGTTCAGTAACTCTAGTTGTCTTTGAACTCGACAAAGAGTTCTTCTCGTGCACACTTGCACTAGGTCAATGCCCGCTTGGCAGAGCTTCTACAGAATCTCCAGAGATTCGGTCTCTTCTCTCTATGCCTTCCCCTGCACATCTCGTCCTCCAAGGTGTTAAACAACCTTGAGGCTCCTCCTTGAGTCTGTAAATCTTTCTGGTGTGCACTCCTAACACATTATTTCTGACTCCGCAGAGCT
>SNQJ01S0011487.1:74934-85107 GCA_010110895.2 Picea sitchensis | reverse complement strand
AGCCAACATAAATAAAATAACATTACTAATCTAATATGCCCCAATTAAGTGGTAATGAGCCAATATTAGGGCTTAACATTTTCTTGGAGATATCGGTAGTTCAGGGTTGAGTGTGCATGCCACCCAAACGACATCGAATTTGCATACGCGTGGAATGCTTTTTAGTGAAAACGAGAGTCCTCCCGGTTGTGATATGGGAAGACAGGGCTTGAACAAAAAACACATGCGTAGAATTTATTTCAGTTGTGATGAGGCCATAGAGGGCTTAAACAAAAAACGTAGAGTAAGTTATCACAATTTGAAAAAAATTATTCGTCAAATTCGTTCGACTTCTGATAAGCAAATAGAGGCCTTAAACAAAAAACGTAAAATAGTTTCTGAGAAACTAGGTGAGAGTGAAATTCATCCCAATTTCCACCAGGCCATCCCTCCCTTGGGCAAAAAACATAGAGTAAGTTACCACAACTTGAAAAAGGTCATGCACGAGAGAAAAAAAATACATTGCTACACTTCCTTTTAGAGAGAAACTCACATATGATAATGTAAAGAAATTTCCTTGTGCAGAACAGAACATAAACATGTGTGATTGCATATCCCAGAATGGTCAGGCAACTGTGGCAGTTCGTGGTGTACATGAAAAACAGGAAACAGTTTCTACCCATACTTCCCTGCGAACAAAAAAATGCAAGACAAACCTACATGAAACAAATGAAGGACACTCCTTCCATTGCATGTGCAATTTGTGAACAATTGAATTTTTCAAAAAACAGTAAGTCTTTCACACCTCATTTGCAAGCTGAATACCTCCGGCTGACAACCCACGATAAACCATTTTCCAGTGAGAAAGTTTGTCTTCCATGCAAACGATCGCTTGAAAATGGAAAACTGGCACAATTTGCAACCCCTGACCGAATAAGATGTAATACACCACTAGCAGATGTAAGTGCACTTACGGAACTTGAGGAGAGACTTGTCTCTCTGCAAATTGCATTTTCTCAAATCAGACCTTGGGGCTATAAGCGACCCTAGATGGGCTTAATAGGATCAATTATTAATGTGCCTGTTTAGCTAGATGTTGTGCAAAAAGCATTGCCATAGTTCATTAACAATACAATTACAATCGTTGTGGCTCTGAAAAAACGCTTGCAATACAAAAATGTGTATCAGACAGGCAAAGTGCATGTTCATGCTATTATGAAATCATTAAAGGAATTATCTTCCAGGGCCCTGTACAATGCAGAGAACATTTGTATAAATGCCAACTGGAACAGTGTTCTCGCAGAATAACATGGAAACTCTGCAGAGGCTCTTGAAAATCCTAGTGATTCTGATACAAGTGATGAATCAGAGAATGAAACACCTGCTGAAACATTGGTCCATGGATTCACTAATTCACAGTGCATTCGTGACTTGCAAGACAAAATTGTCGAAATCGCACCTGGCGAGGGGCAGCGTCCACTTGGAATATTCAAGGACAAATTCGCTGAGGAAATGAACTTTCCAACACTGTTCTACGGAGATCCATGTGGCACTGATATTACCGAACAATTCAATTATCATAAAACAGTCCGATGGGAGCTACTACATTCAAGTGGTTACTTCTCCTGTCACATAACAAATTTGTTTTTCAAAACAATGCGCATAATAATAGAGCAAGTTTTGTCCTGCATGTGGGTCCGAATAAGAAAAGGTCAGTTACAAGGAAGAAAGTTGTTGACCAAGGATGTGAAGTATAAAGTAAACCTAGAAAAAATTCTGAAATATGATATTGGATACATAGATTTCAAGAACATCTGCACCTCTCCTGACTCTTTGCAACAAAACAAAAAAAAAATTGCAATGATCTGGCAATTGAAGCCGCCAACATTTTTCATCACATTTACAAGTGCAGAGCATTGTTGGGATCCATTGGTGGTTGTCGTTTCTGACTTGCATAGTAACAGGAAACGTAAAAAAAAATGATACACTGGAAAATAACGACATTGACTACCTCATAAGAAAAGACCCAGTGACATGTACTCAATACTATAGACATATAATAAATGCTTTGAGACAGATGATATGCCATGACAAAACATTTTTCGGAAAAATATCGAACTACTTTTTTGTGACTGAATTCCAGAATAGGGGAAATGAGCATGACCACGCACTGTTGTGGATAGAGGGTGCATCGGTCTATGGAGCTGATAACAATTCAGAGATCGAACAATTTGTGGATAAATACATAACATGTAATACAGATCATTTGGAACCAGACCTTGCGAAAGTCCATAGACATTACCATACAAGAAGTTGTAGAAAACAAAAAATCTCGCATTGCAGATACAACTTTCCCGTTCTGCCAATCAGAGATACAAGAATCATAGAGCCAGTTAGTTTAGAGGGCAGTGTTGTTGTTGAGAAATCTAAATCCTTGTTCGCATTTCTAGAACAAGGAGAATTTGACGAAATGATGAGCTTTGATGCCTTCTTGACAGAGGTAAATCTATCAGAAGATGAGTACATCCAAGCCATACAAATAACGCGTAGGCAACCAACACTTTTCCTTAAATGAAAACTCTCCCATATTTGGAACAACAGTTTCTCCAAGGACATGCCAGTTATGTGGAAAGAAAATACATATGCACAGTACGTGCTAAATGCATATGCTGCAACAACCTACTGCACCTCGTATATGACGAAGATTGACAAATCTATGACATCTGCATTAAGAAAAATACACAAAGAACATGAAAGAAGTCATATTGATGCCATACAAATGATACGCACCCTTGGCAACACATTTCTTAATCTTCAACAAATGTCTGCTCAGCAAGCAGTTCACATTGCCCTTTCTTTGCCCCTCACTTGTAGTTCAAGAAAATGTGTCTTCATAAACACATATCCACTTGAAAAACGCACATTTATGCTTAAACCATCAGTTTTGCTGCAACAAGAACCTGACAATTCATAGGACATCATATGTCACTCTATTATTGATTATTACATCCAGCGTCCATCTCCTATTATGCATATCTACTTAGCAGAATTCGTATCGCATTACAAAAAAAATGGTACACCCATATCAAAAAGAAAAAAAACCCTCTATTATACGGTTTGTCAAATACAATAAACATTGTAACTATGAAAACTATTGTAGAGAAAAATTGTTGTTGTACGTTCTGTTCCATGAAAACGAAGAGACATTAATACATAACTTCTCTACATGGGAGGTTGCATATGTTTCCTTTGAGACTATAGTGCATATCAATGAAGCTAGATTTACCTACAATGTTAATCCAACATGGGGCAATCTATAAGTTGCACTTAATGACCTAGAAAACCCTGGCGATCATGATGAGACATTTAGAAACCCAAAAACAACCAGAACTCCTTCCGAGTCCTATGACTTACAAGCAGATTTTCCTCGTCCTCCACCAGCTGAAAGTGAAAAATGTATCAACATTGGTTTTCAAGTTACAAAACATCATTTCCTGATTGAAAACAATGAATACCACAGAATAAGATGTTTGTTGAATCGCGAACAACAAACAATTGTAAAGGACATTGCCCTTAAAAAACGGTTGAACATGAACAGTCCTGTGCATGTGTTCCTTACAGGTGAAGCAGGAACATGCAAGACATTCACAGCCAAAGCATTGTTCCAAATGCTTATACGAATCTATGATTCAAAAAATTGCTCTGATCCTATGAAACCAAAGGGCCTAATAGTTACATACACAGGAAAAGTTGCATACAATGTTGGTGGAACAACAGTCCACTCTGCATTTTTAATGCCTTTTAACAAGTCACAGTTTCTTCCACTTAGCAAGGAAATGTTGGGTACATTATCTAAGCTTTACGAGGAACTCCAACTTGTCTTTATAGATGAAGCATCTTTGATTGTCAGTCGGTTCTTGTATTCCATTGACAGTCGGCTAAGAAGCATAAAACATGTGCAGATCAAATACTTTGGAAACATTGACATGATCTTCTGTGACGATCTTTACCGAGCACAACCCATCCAAGATTCTTTGATATTTGAACAACCTATCGTTAACATGGAAATAGTGACCCATGACTTCTGGAGAGACAATATTAAATGCTTTGAGTTTCATACTACAATGTGCCAGAAAGATGAAACATTCATTGCAATTCTGAATAGAATGCACACAAACAACCAAACATATGATGACTTGACCTATATCAATTTGAGATGCTTACGACCTGCACCAACAGATCCAACGTTCCCTTACCTGTTCTATAGAAATAAGGATGTTGCAAAGCATAATAGCCACATACTGTCGCTCATGTCTGGCGATGATATCATCATCAATTCGATTGACTTGGAAGAAGACAACCATGGAAATGTCCCACGTCATGAACATTCAGTCACTTTACCTTTGCACCTTGCACTGAAATTAGAAATGCTAGTTGAAATATATGCCTGTAACTATGATTCACAAGATGGCTTGGTGAATGGTGCAGATGGAATACTGAAAGGCTATATGAAGACAGAAAAAGTAGATGTCCTTTGGATTAAGTTCCATGAACCGCATATAGACAAGCGACAAGCAAGAAATTTGTCTTATCTATATAATTCAAACACTTCAAGCGATTGGACTCCTATTTTGCGAATATCAAAGCCAGTATCGACATCAGCAAAGACAGGTCGACTGAATATTCGCAAACAGTTTCCGATTAAACTTGCATGTGCACGTATAGTCCACAGATCACAAGGACTAACACTTGATAATGTTGCATTTCAGCTTGTTGGAATTCGGATACATGGACTTGTATACACAACATTGTCCCGTGTCAGAAGCATAGACTCCTTGTATTTACTAAGTCCTCTGACAAAAGATAACTTCAAAGTGAAACAAAAAGTTGATATTGAGATGGAACGACTTAGGACCACCACAAAATGGCAACTCCATTATCATTACCAATCCATACAAACAAATTCATCTGTATCAATTCTCTCACTTAACACACGTAGCTTAAATGCACACATGGATGATATACTGAATGACTATGATTTAATGCAATCTAATATTCTGTTCTTGCAGGAAACACACATGGCATTACGCATGCAGAACAAACAATTCCCAAATCACAATTGCATATCAAGTTACATTACACATGGGGTGATGGTACTGGTGAAAAAACATGTACCAATTTTGGACCACATACATATCGAAGAAACGAATGTTGAACTGGTGCTTGCCAAAAAAAAATCCCATGGAATAAAAGTTGCAATACTAAATCTGTACGTTGCTCCCCATGCAACATTCTCCAACATAGTAAATGTTATTTCCAATGCATTGGACCATTTCCATCTGAACGGATCCATTGTACTTGTAGGAGACTTCAATATTGACATGCTAAAAAATACTGGAAGAACAAAAGAATTGCAAAACTACATGTGCAAATATAGTATGTGCTTTCTTCTGAACAACACAGCCCATCTGCAAAATGCACTTATTGACCATGTCTGGTCCAATGTGCCCATTTATCAATACAATATGTTTGTCTTAGACACATATTGGTCTGATCACGATACAATTGGTATTGCACTTG
This sequence comes from Picea sitchensis, assembly GCA_010110895.2. NCBI lineage: Eukaryota > Viridiplantae > Streptophyta > Pinopsida > Pinales > Pinaceae > Picea > Picea sitchensis. The sequence goes on along the minus strand of SNQJ01S0011487.1, from coordinate 79,548 downwards.
AATTATGACATATACATCAAACTTATTGCAAACTCATATTTCTATGTTTCAAAGCATATATGGATCCCTGATTTCTACACATAGCGTTCTGGTGAGCATACAGACGGTCTTCTACTCTAATTATAAAATATACATTGTGAAAAAAAAGAAAAAATAAGGTACATCCTCAAAAAAACCATTTGTGACTCTATTCATCTTATTCAATTTTTTTTTTGTATATGTACATAGTAGTTTCCTTTTTCTTAACATCTGAGCTTATGTTCATATCCCTTTTGTTTTGTACTTTTGTTGATAGAAACAGAAAGGAAAACTAGAAGGCACAAAGAACTCCTACCAAGAGATGTACACGAATCAATGCAAAGGTGCATTCTTTTTCTACCTGTGTTCCATAGTAAACAGTTTTTCCTTTACTTTCTCTGAATTTGTCAAACTTGTGTGCAAGTATGTTTTGTTTTTTTGCACCGAGAAGCCGCTACACTGCACGTCCGCCATCCAGAAGAACTGCAATGTTGAGACAACCATCCCGCAAGTCCATTTCTCAATATGTATATTGCCCAACTATAATTGTTATTTGTAGGACACGAAACATTAGAGACACGGTGTGAAACTCGCAAGTGCGTGATCCTAATAAGTGGCTAAGTATGGAATAAGGGATATGTGCATCATAAGCAATTTGTAGGGCACCGAACAATAGAGGCTTGTTTCTAACCTTGCCAACCTGACAACGCACAATGCACAAACTGTACATGCTTTATAAATTCTCAGGCACCCGGCAAGTCCACTTGTCAATTTGTATATCGTGGAACTGAATGTGCTATTTGTAAAACACGGAACAATAGAGGCCTATTTTTTGACCCCTTCCGTCCGAGAACCCGCAAGTATGGAATGCGATATCGGTACACGATATATAAAATCTCATGTCCATACTTTATAAAGGCACATATTTACTTTTGCCTCGTTTCTACACACACTGATCTGGTAATTATAGACTTGGTTTTTCACATGAATTATGAAATGTGTTGTGGGACTCGAATGGAGCCCTTTTCTTTGATTAGGAAATTTTGAACCCACCAGCCCGAGAACCCAATTTCTATATGGCGGAAATCGGCCCAATGTACATCCCGCAAATATGTATTGCTTGTTTGTGGGAGCCCACCAACCCTAGAGTAGAATGTTGAGCCGGTCACCTCGCAAATCCTCTTCTCAATTTATTATTATAAGATATTTGCAAGGCACCGAACAATAAAGTGTCGTTTTTTACCCCGCCAGCCCGAGAACCCACGATCCAGAAACTGTAGATGGTCTATCAACTCTCGGTCAGCTCGCAAGTCCGCTTCTCAATTTGTATATCATGGAACTTTGTGTGCTACTTGCATAACACCGAACAATAGAGGCCTTCTTTTGAACCCGCCGACACAAGAACCCGCGATCCCGAACCATGCACATTCAAACTTGGCCATTCCTTCCTCTTCCCTGTGGTCGTTACCTTCGCACGTGTGCATAATAAAAAACAATGTTTATATATATATATATATATATGTCTTCTTTCTAAATCTTTAATGCTAACAGGTCATCGTGCAGCTACCGTCTAAGTTGTCATTGATGCGCGCAAGGCTCAAGAAGTTTTTCCATTAATGCAATTTTTGCAAAGCATTTTCTTCTCCCTTCTCAGTTTTAATTTCAAATGCCATGGAATGTCATTCACATGCCGCCATCTTGCTTCCTTCACGAAACTTCCAATCGCTTCCCAATCTTAATTTCAAATACCATGCAATGTCGTTCGCACGCCGCCAGCTTGGTTCGTTCATGAAACCTCCAATCCTTAAATGTTCTTCATCGTAACCCTCACCTTCGCACTTCTAAGTTTGCAATAACTACTCTTTACTTCTAACAGGTCACCATACAGCACACATAGATATTGTCATTAATGAGGAGATTTTCCATTCGCATGCATTGAAGCAATGTTTGTGGGTGGTTATATTGTCCCATCCATTTCTTCATTTCAAGCAACGTCTGGAGCCATCCAACCTTTTGATAAACTACTGCCAGTAGCTCCACAACAATTTTGTAGAGATACAGTGAACATCTTCCTCAAGAGCTTCCCGTGTAGAAGGATGGAAAAAGAATTGTAGGGGAGGTAGAGCAGCCAAAAATTTACCGTCAAAACATGGATCTTGACGCTGATCTGGAAAGCATATTCTGCAACCTTGATCAACTCGCACACGCAATTCAGCATGCCTGCTCAATGGACATGGTTGGTACCATTTTTTTTTACAAAGATGAATCATTTGCATTCCATAGCGTTGTTTTTTAAACCAAATCAAAAAAATTAATCATTGAAAAAAGAGATGTAAAAAATAAGAAAAGAAAACATTGTTCAGAACTTGACCTTGCCAATATGCACGCAGCCAAAATCTATGAACTTCACAGGGCAACTGGAGATTCTCTTCATGATTCTGTTGGAGTCATTGAAGCCGAAAATGCCAGACTAAAGAACCAGCTTAAGGAATTAGAGGAAGCTTTGTTTCCTATGCCATTGCTTGGCAGTTCCTTGGAAATAGCCATGTTTGCGACTACGTGCACCCCTGCAACAAATCTAAAAGGGTCCTCCAGCTTCCTTGCATCCTGTAGAGGATATGTGGAGAAAAATATCAACAAAAGAATAGAACTGATTGCCAAGGCCAGGGAAACATCACAGAATGAAGAATGAAGAAACTTTCTATGTGCACTCGGTCATCCCTTTCGCCTTTCATGTCAACAAAATGCCAAAGAAAAGAAGAATACAACATGATCTCCCATCCAAAAAAAGGCTCACTCAATTAGAAGCATGTTGTAAACATAAAGTGAAGAATCTGTACCTAATCGTGCAATCGTATATGCAATCAATATCAAAGAAAGAAACATTATTCACAAATCTCACCAAAATAGACTTAGCAAGAAAGACAAATGGCTTCCAGAACCCCAGCTTAATCCTCAACTCGCTGACATTAACCAAGCAAGCTTTTGATCAACAAGTTGATAATTTGAAGGCCTTGTCTTTAGAAATATTTACAGAATTGTTGAATATCATGAAGAAGAGGTGGACAACTAGCTAGTCGAGTATTCGCTACAGAATGGAGACATTCATGAATGTCTGTGTAAACTTTCAATTGATCTAAGAAAATTAGAAAATGAAGTTTTCAACATTCGAATCCGCAATGACATTAACGTCGCCCCCTTGAGAAGTTATATTGAAGAGAACTTGAAGTGGATCAGCCACGGAATCCAACAGGCAAATGCATAAATCCTCTGTGTATCAATCCAGTTATTTAAGCGAGCTACCCACAAAACCCACAAAAACCAGCAGGGAAAGGCATCACCAACCAAACACAAAAATTACTTATATGTACCATCCATGTAAGTGTATAGTGATAGTCCTTTCTTTATCAATCCAGTTATTCCTTTTCTGAGTAGAAATCTATAGGCAAAAATTGATCTTCCCATTTCTACTTTTCAGGTATTACATTCTAGCATGTCCAACTTCTTTCCACACTCCTATTTCTTGTACATATTTCTGTTATGGTCCACGAGAGCCCCAATCCTAGTCTATATGACAAATGCATTTACATTTCCAGGGATATGTAACAAACTATTTTTTTTTCATATATTCCAAATAAAACTATTCTTTTGTCTCCTTATATATTTATGTCTTCCTGGATTTTTTATCTTCAGCTATACTGAATGTGAAGTCATTATGTTTATTTTATCTCTATTTTATTTTTCTTTTTTCAAAATAAAGTATGACATAAATCACTCACTCAAATTCGACATATCATATTTCACACATATATATGTTTCTTTAAATTTCCAGGAATATGTAACACGTTTCATTTTTTTTCCAATTTTCAGCCCGCCATCTCGACAACCCGTGCTCCAAAAACTGTCTAAGTATGTAATCTGGGCTCCATCACACTATATAGAATGAGGGCTCTATACATGCTCTATAAAAGTACATATTTTGTATGTATAAAAGTAAATATCTAATTTAAAAAATTGCGTTTTTGCTATGTACAATTTATGCTCTCCAAGAACCTATAGTTTGATACATTCCAATTTCTTATATCCACAAGCCCCTGTTTTAAAGAAAACTAATTCGGGAATGCTATTTATTTGGTCCTCCTATCCACCACCATGTCTAACAGACATTGGTACTATAATTTTTGTACATTTGTCCACCACCGTGTGTAAAACCTATGTAAAGAAAAGTAATTCCCGAATGTTAAATTTTTGGGACACGAGCCCCTTGAAATTCAAATAGTCTGCGGGTCCCATTATCAATTTGTACATCATGGAACTCTCGATGCTATTTGAAGGTCATGGGACAACAAAAACCCGCTTTTCAGGTCCCCATCCTGAGAACCTGCGATCCAAAAACTGGCTAAGTATGGAATGAGGGTTTCGTCTATGCTCTAATTTGGGAAGGCTAGTTTTCGTCCTGCTTTTATGTGTTCCTAGATTTTTCATTTTCATAATGGACTATGACATAAATCACTTACTCAAATTTCAGATATCAGATTTCACTTCTATATATATATATATATATATATATATATATATCTGTGTATGTGTGTGTTT
>SNQJ01S0011487.1:37824-48913 GCA_010110895.2 Picea sitchensis | reverse complement strand
TTATCAAATTTATTGAAGAATTAAATTTAATTTGTAAAATATTTTAATTATATAAAAAATAAAGATGTTTTCTTTTAAGTAATATAATCTCTCTTACATTTGATAGATAAGAGTTAAAATATAAATGTTTCCACATTTTTTTTTTAGAAATATTAAGTTTTTTCTATAGTTTATTCATTTAAGAGTTCAATATGTTCCCTGCTGGGTTCTGAGAAAACACCCCAATACAAATCATTAGAACTAAACTTAATTAACATATCTCTATATATAATTATTTAATAAAAAAAAATTGAATTATACAATCTTCTTTGTCTTTTGATTTATTATTTAAAATTTATGAAATTAAAGATGATTTATCTTATAAAAAAAGTTGAAATTTGAAGAACACATTAAGATGTCAATTTGAAGATTTATTATCTCTTTAACTATTATGTATTATTAAGTTAAAATAAATTATATTTTTTATTTTAAAACTATTATGTATTATTAAGTTAAAATAAATTATATTTTTTATTTTAAAACTATTATGTATTATTAAATTAAAATAAATTATATTTTTTATTTTAAAAAACATCGAAAATATTGAATAACAAAATAACAAAATCTTATGGGTGTCGTCACAATTATAATTATTCTTTTAAAAAAACGTTTTAAAAGACACTATCTATTATAATATTAAATTAAAATTTTATAAATTTTAATATTAATTAAAATTTTATAAATTTTAATATTTTGAAATAAGAAATTTGTACTTTTATATTTTGGAAAAAAACAAACTATATAATAATGCAAAATTTTGCTTTATAAATGATCATTAAATGTTAAAATAAATATATAATAATTAATTTTAGGGTATCTCTTAAAACAAAATGTATGCTACAATGGTTTAAATGAAGATTGCTTTTAATGTCATAATCAATACGTAAAGCATCTTTTAACCAAACTATTATTTTAAAAAATAAAAAAATATCGTTAGTATTTACTTTTAAAAAATTTCAAATTAATATATAATCTTTAAAAAATATATTTTATATTTAGATGAAATAAATTAAATTTTAATACAATTTTAAATGTATGTTATAAAGTATCTGAATAGAGTGACACATAGTTCCACTAGCCAAGACACTGGCAACTGCGAGAGGGTCATAATAGTTAGGCATGGGAGGTCTCTTCAGTTTGCTCGTCCCTCGTCACCTTTTAGGGTCATGATGTTTAGAAGGGATATTAGAAATCTGAGTTTTATTTTCCAAGTAATTAGTTGAGGATATTTAGGATTTGAAGTGATCGGGAAGTTGTCTTCATTGTATATATATTGTAAGCCTTTGGGCATAAGAGAGAGAGGTGGCGCCAAATGCGTGTAATTAGTTCAATAGAGAGGTAGGAGGGTTTTGAGTTTATAGAAATCATGTAAAGAGTATTTTAATGAAATAGTGTATTTTTGAATTGTGTGTGAATGTCTCTCTATATTATATGTTTATGCTATGTGGGTGAGGATCTTGATTCTGTGAATGAAATTGAGATGATGATTAAAGGTGATTGTGTGTGAATAGTCAACCCTAACAAATTGTGGGTTCGATGATTGATCAAGAAGGTTGAAATTGTAGTACAAACAGAGAGATCTGCAAGGTCAAATAAAGAAGAAGATTTGATTGTTGATCATCATGAGAGATCAACGATAAAAAAATGAAGGGTAACCAGACCGGCCTTAAAACCCTAAAAAAAGACCATCCTTAAAGTTCCAAGAAGAATTATGTTCTAGTGGGATGATGGTTGGTTGATAGATCTTCAATCAAATGATTAAAGTTGGACGAATTCTTGGTGTCTGATGGCTGGTTAAACCAGACTGAACTCACAATTACGTGAGGATGTTTGAAGGAGGATACCCGGTGCCTCGTGGCCGGTTAAACTGGATCGAAGTAAACATTTAAAGGCACATTGTTAAATTTTATGGGGCCCAATGGTCAATGGTCGGTGGAAAAGGTTTTATTTGCCTGGTGGTCCAATGAAACAGTGGTCTGGTGGTCCGGGTGGCCAATTAACAATTGTATAAAATGACAAGAATTCAAATCAGTAAAGAGAAAAGGTTTAAGAAAGGGATAAGAGGGTTTAAAGTTGACCCGGTGGCATCATTTTCTAGAATAGGTGTTTTTCTCTCAATTGTCTTTACTCGGATAACATAATTATTGGGGGGGACCTGAACTTTACACTTAGTGGTGAGGAAATGTGGGGTTCTCCTGCTCGAGAGGATAGGTTGGAAGGGTTCTTCATTGATAAAATGGAAGTTGTAGGGTAGGTGGATGTTGAACCTATTCATATAGGCCCGACCTAGAGCAACAATCAAGATGGAGTTGAAGGGGTTTCAAATAGTTTGGATAGGTTTCTCATGCATCATGTCATTCTTCCGAATTGTGGGTTATACTGATCATTGATAGGTAAGATTCGATGCTCTTATCACTTCCCANAATAACAAAATCTTATGGATGTCGTCACAATTATAATTATTCTTTTAAAAAACGTTTTAAAAGACACTATTATAATATTAAATTAAAATTTTATAAATTTTAATATTAATTAAAATTTTATAAATTTTAATATTTTGAAATAAGAAATTTGTACTTTTATATTTTGGGAAAAAAATAAACTTTATAAAAATTTAAATTTTTGCTTTATAAATGATCATTAGATATTAAAATAAATATATAATAATTAATTTTAGGGTATCTCTTAAAACAAAATGTATGCTACAATGGTTTAAATGAAGATTGCTTTTAATGTCATAATCAATACGTAAAAGCATCTTTTAACCAAACTATTATTTAGAAAAATAAAAAAATATCGTGAGTATTTACTTTTAAAAATTTTCAAATTAGTATATAATCTTTAAAAAATATATTTTATATTTAGATGAAATAAATTTAATTTTACTACAGTTTTAAACGTATGTTATAAAGTACTTGAATAGAGTGACACATAGCTCCACTAGCCAAGACACTCGCAACTGCGAGAGGGTCATAATAGTTAGGCATGGGAGGTCTCTTTAGTTTGCTCGCCCCTCGTCACCTCTTAGGCTCATGATGTTTAGAAGAGATATTAGAAATCTGAAGTAATTAGTTGATGATATTTAGGATTTGAAGTGAACGAGAAGTTATCTTCATTGTATATATATTGCAAGCCTTTCGGCATAAGAGAGAGATGTGGTGCCAAATGTGTGTAATTAGTTCAATAGAGAGGTAGGAGGGTTTTGAGTTTATAGAAATCATATAAAGAGTCTTTTAATGAAATAGTATATTTTTGAACTGTGTGTGAATGCTTCTCTATATTCTATGTTTATGCTCATTGGGTGAGCATCTTGATTCTGTGAATGAAATTGAGATGACGATTAAAGGTGATTGTGTGTGAATAGTCAACCCTAACAAATTGTGGGTTCGACGATTGATCAAGAAGGTTGAAATCGTAGTACAAATGGAGGGATCTGCAAGGTCAAATAAAGAAGAAGATTTGATTGTTGATCATCATGAGAGATCAACGATAAAAAAATTAAGGGTAACCAGATCGGCCTTAAAACCCTAAAAAAAGGCCATCCTTAAAGTTCCAAGAAGAATTATGTTCTAGTGGGATGATGGTTGGTTGATAGATCTTCAATCAAATGATTAAAGTTGGACGAATTCTCGGTGTCCGATGGCTGGTTAAACCAGACTGAACTCACAATTACGTGAGGATGTTTGAAGGAGGATACCTAGTGCCCCATGGCCACTTAAACCGGATCGAAGTAAACCTTTAAAGGCACATTGTTAAATTTTATGGGGCCCAGTGGTCAATGGTCGGTGGAAAAGGTTTTATTTTCTTGGTGGTCCAATGAAACGGTGGTTTGGTGGTCCGGGTGGCTAGTTAACAATTGTATAAAATGACAGGAATTCAAGTCGGTAAAGAGAAAAGGATTAAGAAAGGGATAAGAGGGTTTAAAGTTGACCCGGTGGCATCATTTTCTAGAATAAGTGTTTTTCTCTCAAGTGCCTTTACTCGGATAACATAATTATTAGGGGGGACCTGAACTTTACACTCAGTGGTGAGGAAATTTGGGGTTCTCCTGCTCGAGAGGATAGGTTGGAAGGGTTCTTCATTGATAAAATGGAAGTTGTAGGGTAGGTGGATGTTGAACCTATTCATATAGGCCCGACCTAGAGAAACAATCAAGATGGAGTTGAAGGGATTTCAAATAGTTTGAATAGGTTTCTCATGCATCATGTCATTCTTCATAATTGTGGGTTATACTGATCATTGATAGATAAGATTCGATGCTCTTATCACTTCCCAGTTTTTCTTGAATTTGAAAAGGGTTTGAGGAAACCTGAGTTTCCCTTTAAATATAATCCTTTATGGTTAGATGATGAAGAGTTGTGCACTCTAATTCAGGAAAATAGGAAACACTATCAAGAGGATGTTGGGGAGTCAACTAGTGTTTAGTTTGTAAATTCCCTTTGATGGGTTAAAGAGAGAGTTTCCACCTAGGCTCAGGCTAGGTGGAGAAAATGATCGAAAGCTTAGGGATGTTGAGTAGGAACTAGGAAAAATATATGTTCAGAACCAAGGATTCTTGTCTTCCCCTTCAGTTTTGGAGAAATGTCATTCTCTAGAAATTGCTTGATCCAGAAGCATTTTAGAATAAGAGAAGACTTGGAGACTAAAGAGAAAAGCTCTATGGATCGCTTCAGGGGATAAAAATACAAAAAAAACAAAAAAAATTCCAAATCATCGAAACAAATCTAACACTATTAGGGAGTTGAATGATTCAAGGGAAAACAAGGTCAAAGGATTTTCAAATTTGGCATCATTGGGAGTTGAACATTTTAAGAAATTGTTTAAGGAACCAGAGGAAGTGAAAATGAGGGAGATATTCAAGCTTATTTCATATTTTCTTAGGTTGGTCAATGAATAGGAAAATTGGGATATGCTCTAGGAGTATCTAAACTTGAACTATAGGCTATCATCTCTTCTTTTAAAAGCGACAAGAGTCATGGGATGGATGGTTGGATTCCATAATTCTTTGAAGATTTTTTTGATATTATCAAGGATTTCAGGTTGTGGAAGAATTTCCTTACAAGGGTAAAATATCGAGCAACATAAGCTCAACTTTGATAGCATCTATACCTGAATCGGACTATCCCAATACATTTTATGACTTTCATCCAATTTCCTTGTGCAATTGTCTATACAAAATCATTGTGAAGGTTATTGTTGTTGTGTTGAAACCTATTTTATCCAAGGTCATCTCATCGGAACAATTTGGGTTCATAAAGGGCCATCTTATCGAATTCATTGGCTCAACATAAGAAGCTTTGCATATAATAAATATCAAAAACATCATATATCGGTCATAAAAAATGATCTGTCAAAAACCTATGATCGAGTCTCATGGATTTATATTACATTGCTGCTACTCCACACTAGGTTTGAACTTCCTCTAGTGAAGTGGATAATGTGTTGTGTGAATTATGTATATTTTATTGTTCTTATCAATGGATTGAGGTTTCCTTTCTTCAATTCAACTCAGAGATTTCACCAAGGATGTCCCCTTTCCCCATATCTCTTCTTACTGGTGGTGAATTGACTCAGTAGGGAAATTGTGGAGGCCAAGAGGGATAAATTTTTTCAAAGTGTTAAGATGGGAAGGAACAAATGAATTACTCATTTGTTGTTCATGGACGACATGCTGATTTTATATTTTTTTGTGGAGTCTGAAGGTCGGGTTTTAAAGGATATATTGGAGATGTTCTGTGATTCTGTAGGTATGGTTTTAAACAATACCAAATATGTTATTTATTTTTTGAAGGTGGATGAAGGTATCAAACATAATGTCTCTTGTCTTTTCAACTTTTCTTCTTTTGATCTAAAGGAAGGGATTAAATATCTTGGGTTCTCCCTTAAATCAAACAATTATAGTGTCTTAGATTTGAAATGGATTTTGTCAAGAATGGAAAGGAAAATATATTTCTAGTGCAATTGTTGGATGTTAAGGGGTGGCAAGTTGATATTAATTAAATCCGTGATTGAGGACATACCGATGTAATAGCACCTGTTGGCACTCATTCTCAAAGGAATTATCAATTGAACTAGGAAAATTTGTTTTAATTATCGATGGAAATGAAGTTATGAGTATTTGGGATCTCATCTGGCTAGCTGGAAAATCATTACATTTCCCAACCTCTTTGTGCGCTGGGGATTAAAGGATATTTGGATTTTTCAAAAGGCCTTAGCTACAAAATATTTATGGGTTTTTCTTACTAGAGATAGCCTTTGGAGATGAATATTAACTGACAAATACATTTCTCTTGACATTGTTCTGGAATTGATTTGAAAAATATGGAAAAACATTCATAACGTATCCAATCAATGGATGGATATTACAATGTATTTCCTTATAATAGGGAACTTTCTGACCTGGAAGGTTGGTTCAAGAGAAAAGGTACAGATCAAGGTGGATGTTATCTCAGGATGTGGAGACAACATCTTTCTTCCGAAGGATCGTGTGAAACATCTTTAGGAGGTTGGTAGATGCACACTCAATAGAATCAATGATGATGCTCGCACAACCATCTAGACCTAGGGGGTGATTTTCTACAGTGGATCTTCGACATCAAGTAAGATGGAAAATTCAATGGACTAATTTTATATATGAATTGCTCAAGACCCATGCTTGTCTAACAAATTTTGAGGATGAAACAGTTTGGTCTTACAACAATGTTGGGGGTTAGTATTCGACCAAGATTGAATATTTGGCTATGGAAGATCTAGGTGATTGGTGAATTCATTGGTGGGCCAACAAACTTTGGAAGATAAAGGGTCCTTTGAAAGGCATATTGTTCTTTTGGCTGGTGTTAAAAGTGAAATTATTGACTTGGGATAGGATGCAATTGAGAAATAAACATGATATGGGATTGTGTTATTTATGTAGGATTCATGATGAAAATAACATCCATTTATTTATGGAATTCCCTTTTCTTGCCAGGTTTGGAGGAAAATAGTTTTTCAATTGGGATTAGATCTATTATGGAACAAGGGCTCTATCTCTGAGTGTTTATGAGAGTTTTTCATTCGTTCAGACTTAAAAAAATTTAGGGTTCTCCTTATTCTGGTTGTGTGTGGGATATGGTTCGCGAAAAATACTAGCATTTTTGAAGACAAGGGACATCCTACATTCAAGGTTTCTTAGCAAGCTTTGGGCCTCCTCCCTTACTACAAATTTGATCATAAGTTGAAACAAATGCGGATGGTTAGCGATGTGGTGTTTGATCATTCGGTTGCATGGGGCTTCTTTGACGGGGCATGCCAATGTCTAGAAAGATCTTCTGGCGTGGTTTTTATCCTTCATTTCTCTGAGCTTCATTTTATCTTTGGTAAAGAAAAGTTGGGCTAGGGGAGAAATAACTTGGGAGTATTCAAGGCCATGTTTAATCTTCTCAAAATTGTTGTGTTCAGGAATATTTCCAATTTACAGGTCTTTGGGGACCCAAAACTTGTTATCGATTAGATGAAGAAGGAGGTTCAAGAAACTATTATGGGTCTTCAATTAATCATACTTCAACTTCAAGAAACTTCTTCATTGTTCAACATTATTAGCTTCACTTATATAAGAAGAGAATTTAATTCTATTATCGTTGCAATATCCAAAGATGCTTTTCCTCTATCTGAGAACTACTTTGTTTTGAAAGAATTCATTGAAGGAGGCTTGATATCCAAAAGAGAAGGAATCATCTATGATTTATAATCTCTTGTGTTGGGTGGTTAGATTTTCAGTTTGCAATTTTTCCTTATACAAGACTATTCTGATTATTCCTGAAATGGGCTTTTGCACCTAAGGATTTTAACTTTCATTTACTTAATAAAAGCTACTTTTTTTCTAGGAAAAAATTAACTTTAACGATTATTTTATTTATTAAAATATAATGAAGAATCCTTCTATAATATTAAGAAGAATAATTTGAAAATGAGAAGGTGATTAAGATAAATTTTACATTTTCTTTTTTCTTGAGTAAGAGGGTAGGATCAAATGTCATGTATGGGATTAAGGTTAAATATTACTAAAAAGTACATGTAGTTGGAGGTAGCCTTAGCCATGATCACAAGAAAGATTAGCTTTCTTGAAGATATTATCTAGGTTGAAACCATGCTTTTTCCTTGGAATAAAACCTAAAACTGTTTCTAATTGGCTAAGAGTTCATCTTCCTCAAATATAAAGAAACAACTTAATAACTCAAAATATAAAAAACATATATCAAGAGTGAAACACTATTCCCTTGCATCCTCTAATGTAAAGAAACAACTTAATTACCCAAGACCTACGTTACGGTCATGCTTATTGGGGCAAGTTGGAAATGAAATGTCAGTTCACTCGGTTGGCTTATATATATAAAAAGTTTTGTCCGGAGTACGGAGCACGTGGCCTCCCCGTTTGGCGGCGACAAAAAGGGGGCGCGCCAGTGCTACTGTTCATTGCAGAGAATGATTTCCTTGGCAGCTTATTTCCACGGAAAAGTTCCCGGCTCAATTTTACCAAGATCTCTCTTCGTGGGTGGGAGTCAGGTTGCCGGGGGCGAATGGCCGTATGAAATGTGAGATGGTGACGAGTTTTTTTTTTTTCAATTCTTTTGGATTATATTTATAGACGAGTCTTCTGATTTAATTATTCAAACTTTGTGAAGCTAAGTATGATTTATCTTATCACGAAGAATGAAATTTGAAGAGCACATTAGGATTTCAATTTGAAGATATATTATCTTTTTAACTATTATATATTATTAAGTTACGAGTTCTTCAATATTTGTCAATGATCGACCTACCTCATCTTAGTAGACATAATGTTTGTGTATGACAAGAAGCTTCGAAAATTTAGTAAGATTTTACTTGAATTCATTCTTTTTGTTCTTCTTTCTTAGTCTACTTTTGTGAAAGGAAGTTCACCATTTAGATATAAATGATGGCCATGTTGTTTTTATAAGGGAGGTTAACCATTTAAACATAAATGATGGTCATGTTATTTTTATAAGTCTTTAGCTTATGGACTTTTTAGTATTTTCTTATAATTCTAGTCTCCATGTCTCAAACTTGTTAGGAGTTAAATATTTACACATGCATGCTATTCTATGTCTTTTTTCCATGTGACTTACATCACATGCATGAAATGAAATGACGCCACTAGTCTCATCTCTTTAAAGTCCGCCCGGGAGGACCTCACTACCTGTCTGTGTTTTTGGAAGACAGAAACTGCCTGTTGTTCAGTGGTTTCAAGTTTGCCCAGGTGCTTATAAATTTATAATATGGAACAGCCCTCTGAACGTGGGAAACTGACGGCATGGAGGGCCGGTTTCCAACGGAGATATCTGAGCCGCCTTGTGGCTACGCTGCGACGTGTGAGAGTCGAATGCGCGACCAGCGTTACTGCTCGAAGTCGTGCCGTGAAATTGGCTGCTGACCTAACGCTGGCCATGACGGCAAGGGGTCGAACCGCGTGGAGACAGGCAATCATTGGGAAATACTGTCTCAGTCCCAACAAATCCCACTGTCAAAGCCGAGTAGTTAAATCAAGAGGAAATTCCCACAGAAAAAGAAGATCGGTATCTGCCAAAACCAGACCCTTCACACCGAACGGTGCTTGCAAGAATCTTTCCAGCACGGGGAACGAAGAAGCAGAAGGCACCGTGGCTTCTCGTATGCAAACCCTAAGGGCGCTCGTTCCGGGAAGCGGCGGACTGGACACGCCCGTTTTCTTAAAAGAGGCAGCGGATTACATCGTGGCCCTTGAAATGCAAGTTCAGGCCATGCATGCACTCGCACATAAGTACTCAAATTCAATTGCTAACTCAGCTTGCCAGGTTTAGGCAGGTCGCGGGGTCGAATCTCGGCCTGGACAATCAAGGGTGACAAGCGTGAGATTTTTTGTAATCTGTTCGGCAAGCGAGCTCTCTGCATATCTTATGTCTTTGATAATCGCCCGTGTAGTCAACGATGGCTGGTATATTTAATGTCCAATGTTTATTATTTTCTTTAAGCATGTAACTGTTTTTTTCTTCTGTGTAAACTGCTGCATGTAACTGTTTGTGTCTTCTGGCAAGTTCCAGTAAACTGCTGTATGTGTCTTCTGGCAAGTTCCAGTAAACTGCTGTATGTGTCTTCTGGCAAGTTACAATAAACTGATAACGTTTCAATATTCCGATTCCGGTATGTAATCTTGGGTTATGTATGCAGGAGACAACTGTCAAGATGGTAAAGGATGGTTTTTTTTTCCTTCAGTATTCTATCTATTTTATCTTTTGGTTGTTTTTAGATAATTTTTTTTACTTGATTTTGCTCGAAATTATGTGATAAATAGTTGGATCTGCAAATTTGAGTGGTTAAGTTTGTATAATCAATATGTTTCAAAGGTTTTTCGACATGCTGTTTTTCAGGATGCTGAATCTATTTATATATTCAAAAATACAATTTTGAGTGGTTAAGTTTGTATAATCAAAATGTTTTAAAGGTTTTTCGACATGCTGTTTTTCAGGATGCTGAATCTATTTATATATGCAAAAATACAATTTTGAAAATAAAGATTTTGTACAAATTTACATGGCAGACAAAAAAACCAAACAGAAAAAATAGAACGTTTAGTCAACACCTTTTTTTTTTTCAGTTTTCTGGTTTTGTTAGCATCTAGATTTTATCGCCAGCATGTTAACTTAAACTGCATCTGCGAATGAACATAATACGAATCCTTATACAGGAATTTTACTATAAGTATCAGTGTTTCCATATTTGTTTATAAATTTTTTCTGAGAGATTGTTCCACAGCGTTTATCTTTTGCATAGATATCACCAGCATTATTCACTCGAGTTATAACAGGGTTTCTGACCTGGTGCTAACAGACCACTTTGTCCTTGTTTGTCAGGTTTTTATAGATTTCATTAAAATCTGTCAATGACCATTTTGTCGATTTCATTTATATCTGTCAACGACCATGTGCTGTGCTCACTGTTTGCCCGGTTCTTTTCAGCTTTTTGACATTGCACGGACAGTTAGGGTTGAAATTTCAGGTTCTTATCTAACTTCGGC
>SNQJ01S0011487.1:0-23478 GCA_010110895.2 Picea sitchensis | reverse complement strand
AAAAATGTAATAATACTCATTTTATATTTGTGGATATGAATAACTTTTAATGCATCTATATTTGGGTGGATATGAATCAGAACAATGGTTCAAATTTACAAGGATCATTAAAGTTTATATATGTAAAGTTTGATTTGAAAAAGATGTTAACATTTTATATATGTATTTTGTTTCTCATTTTCTAGTTGTGTAACGACCCCATCGTTATGACTACAAGTGACGCAAGTAAGTGCATTTTTTTTTTTTGGCAAGAAGGCAACGATGACAACAGTTAAACCACACAACTTGATGACGAACACAACGCACGCAGATTAGGAAACAAACAACACCGAGTCAACGCACTAGCACAACATCCAACTGGGCGAATCATGCGATAATCAAAATAGAGATAAAAACGACTACCCGACACAAGAAAGACCACACCTAAAAGCTAAAGGACAACATCAACCACCCAACACAACGACTTCGATGACCAATAACTAGAAACCTCTACGACGCGAAACCAAACACATTGAGGCGTTACAAAATCAGGTACCAACATCAATTACAATGAACAACGCCCACCTCAGGAAGCACAGACTCAGTCCAGGTTATCGTTCACCTCTATCCATCAGGGATCGCAATGATCCCCTCATAAGGAATCATGTCGTCACAAAGCGATAGGTGTGACAGTAACCCCAACATGACAAAACATATCTAGACCAATAACCCAAGAAAAAATCTTGCGTGCTAGGAGACTGAAATAACTGACAAGAAGACTATACCCACACACCCAATCGACAAGTCAACTCGACATAAGGGAAATATGACTACTATACAATCACACATCACATAAAATTCCAAAGAAATCCTACATCAACCTGGTTAATAGCGCCTAGGAATCTAATCTTTAACCAATCATACCTCACATTAATTTCCTGAATCCACATGCGTCATACATTCCTTAAACTGATCTTTCTTTATCATTATAGAATAACTTCTTGTTTTTTGTATTAAAAGTGAACTACTATAAGTACTTAACATAATCAATAAACGATGTCTATTAATATAAGTGAACTACTTAACAAAAGTGAATTAAGATGTCTATTAAATATTCGACATTGTTGTCTAATATATCATTATATCATTGTTGTCTATATTATTGCGGTCTAAATACACGATAGATGTCTAATATATCATTATTGTTTCTGTCTATAATATCAAGTCTCAGGATAATTCTATTGATAAACTATTAATCATTATAATGATGTTGCTGGGTAAATAACCATAATTATTAGATAAATATTATCGCTGTGTAGTAACATTTTGTTGTCAACAATATTTAGATTCTATCCATGATGATGCTATCCATCATTACAAACACAACATACCACGCAACCGCTGTCATACATAGTATAATTCGTTATCCTTTAATCAATACAATTTTCCGTCTTAAAAAAAACTGGAACAAATATAATGCGCTATCTAATAAACAATATAATTCACTATCCTCTAAACAATACAATTCATTGCTTAAAAACTGGAACAATTATAATGCACTGTCTAAAGAGGGATTTGTTTCCCTCATTAATTAATTGGAATAACATTATCACTATCCATCTAAATCGCTATCAAAAGGTAAATCTCTGACAACAGTAAATGTTGTACAATAATTATAAAAACGCTTACAATAAAAACGATGTCTTTACCAACACAACCTACCATGAAATCATTGTCAACACATCTTACAACGCATACAACCAAAATCACTGACACACTCTGGATGTATTAAATTCCCAGTCACCACTATATGCAGTTCACTGTCACTAAATATTAAATTTGCAGTCACGCTAATGTATGAATTCGCTGTCAATCAAAGGTATGGACTCGCAGTAGTTAACATAATAAAACATAGTCATTATCATAATAAAATCACATTCATTTACATAATAAAAACATAGTCATTATCATAATAAAAACACAATCATTATCATAATAAAAACACAGTGTTTAGCATAATAAAAAAACGCAATCTTTAGCAAAATAAAAATGCAGTCTTTATCATAACAAAAACGCAGTCTTAGACATAACAAAAACACAATCTTTAGCATACTAAAAATGTAGTCATTATCATAATAAAAACGCAGTCTTAAACATAATAAAAACACAATCATTATCATATGCTATCAATCAATCAAAAAGGGGATTCACTACCATTAAAGATGTTGTCTAAAAAGAAAATCGTTATTCAAGGATATTGTTGCTTATTAGAAAGAAAATCTCTAATTAACAGAGATATCTCTTCCTTTTAAAAAGAAAAACGCTATTCAAAATTGAGTCACATGCCAATCAAATGAAATCAAATCACAATGGTAAAGGCCGGGTGAACTTGCCCATAGTAAATCACAGCTGGTAACTCATTTTATTTTTTGAAAGGAGAAAAAAAATATGGTGCGTACTAGTCACCCAGATTCACTGGGTGGAATGAAACGATTTATCAGACATGTACACCAATGATTGTCATATGGAATTTATAAATAATTCCATTGACTTTTCATACAGATTATATAAAAATATCTACCATTTACATAAAGAATGCAGAATATATAAGGAATGCACCCACGAATTGTCAACGTAGAAAGACTAAAGATATCATCAAGAAGGATGCTAAACAACTTTTTAAATTGTTGAGAAAATTACAGACCAACAATTAAAATCCGTTGGTTTAACATTTAAAAAGGAATCGATGTCAAAATCACAGTGGTAATCAATCACAAGAAAGCATAGAGATAATCATTCACAAGGAAGGCGCAAGATTAAACATTCAACATCGAATCAATCAACGCAGAGAAAATCCCGGGAAGGACGCATGAGTTATGCATAAAATAAAAATGCAGAGATCAGAGATTAATCATAAGGCAAAAACACAGAGATAAGTAAGGGATAGATAGTTGGGAGAAACTTATCCTTAACTTATTATCCATGCACAGGAAAGAAGGGCATTTGAATCTATAAGCCTTTAAACACCGAAGTGACGAACGTCAATGTGACTCCTAGATGACTACTTAGGCACAGACTAATAACTTATGGATCAGGGACGGAAGATAAAAACGCAATCTCTTCGTAATGATCAATAAAACCAACACAGATAAGCCATTGCAATCAGAAGTTGGGGTTGCCATGGGAAATCAATTCAGAATACAACAAGCAAGGGGATTGCAATATTGTAGGAAAATAGGTGAAAGAAATCTCATTGCAATGAATTCTTCAACTGAGAACAGAAAAATAACATGTGTAAATTAATTTTCATTGCAAGTAACAACTTTAACAAGCGTACCTTAGCCAAAAATGAATGCTCCATAGTTGTTGTCCCGCGCGCGCTCCGTCTAGCTCTCGCTTGCTGACAGATGTGACCTCACCGGTACCTCTCAACCAACGCTAGGGGTACTCTTCTCCCCCCTGAGCCCTTGAGCCGCAAAGGGGCCATGCCCACAATACCATAGAGCAACTAGCACCCAACTCGCATCGCAAGGTCGAGCTACCACTCGTTACCTGAGCTAGGTATCCCAACTCCCACAAGAGAAAGTTCAGACAAGGTAAAATTCAACAGTGTAACGTTATGCAAAAAGATCAGATCCATACTCCTCCTCCTGCATCCATTTTATAGAGTTTTGAAGTAATTTGTTTCCCAAATTCTCATTAAATTCCTTATTCATTTAATTAATTAGGAAAAACCTCTCCCGTATACATGTTCCCGATCCCCTAGTTTCACTAGAAAATTAATTTTATTAATTATTTAATTATTCCTATTTCACTCACCCACCTAAAAGAAATCCTAAAATCGCTCCTAGGTGTCCCAATATTCCCTTACAAATCTTAAATGACTTACGCCTTACTTAATTCCTAGTTGAGTTCATAAATAGAAAGTTCCCAAGGAAAGATTCCTTACTACGTTAGACATTCATCTTTTTCTTTACGTTACCCCTTTTCTTTAGGTTTCCCCTTTTTCTTTAAGTTTCCTATTTCTTTTAAATTTCCCTCTTTTTCCCTTTTTTAACTAAATATCAATTTAGCAAGTGTAGATAAAACAACCATTTACCCTTTTTCTTCTTTAATTAAAAATTAATTGAGCAAGTGTAGATGAAACGACCATTTACCCTCTTTTATTTTTTTAACTATTATAAAATTAGAAAAAATAGATAAAAACAACCATTTCCCCTTTTTTTTAAAATTTTAATCCTCTATTATAATTTTGACTTTAATAAATAAATTTTAATTTCTTACCCCCCTTCTTGTTACATGTTTATTTGTTATTGTTATTATTTTTTTTGACCACATGTTCTACTTAGACCTAGATTTTAATTTCACTAGGCTAGGCGACATTTTTATTAGGGAAATTGTTTTTAAATCTTACTTATCACATCATTCATTTTAAGGCCATCTAGGTTTATTCACTTACCAGTTAAAATCACGACGTGCCCTTCAGGATGCATTAGGTGCTCCAAGGGTGCTACTCGCTTCTTTCCATTTTCCTTACGCGATGTGCCCTTCAGGACACACTATGTGCTCCAAGGGTGCCACTTGCCTCTTTCCATTTTCCTTGTGCGATGTGCCCTTCAGGACACACTACGTGCTCGAAGGGTGCCACTCGCATCTTGACTGACTTTGGTAGACGTAAAAAACCCCTGGATTCAATACTCTGCTAGGTGACCTTGTGGGAGAATAAGGGCCTCTAAGGAATAAGGCCCCTACCTTATTGAACACCCTTTAGAATCATCATGAATGACTGTCGCAATTTTCCCTCATGGCATCATGGGTCTTCTCGAACTAGATAATCATTAACTTACAGTTCGAGCCACAACAGGAGTGCTAGTAGGCTATGGCAGGGCTGCTCCCACACCTCTCCCTCAAAGTATCTGGTTGTCATGTGTGACCCCTCTACTCCACATGTGAGTCTGGTCGGCAAGATATCGTCAGCCTGCATCCATCAACGAATCATGTCAAAATTAATAATCAATCATCATAACATCAAATCATATGTGCATATGTCACATCAATAATATTCAACCCAACAGTCCACTTGCTGACTCGATCCAGAGTCCAAGGGGTTTCATCGATGCCTCTGCATCCTTGAGGTCCAAAGTCCCGCACACTCAGGAAAACCCAGTCAATATCACCTATCTATCTCAATACAAAAAAAAACATATCATCATATCCATCATGCCTCATAATCATAATCAAACAACCAATAGTATAATAATCCAGATCACTTGAAAGCAAGTTTCCTCAAAGAATAAGTTCGCTCAGTGCGCGCAAGAGTGGGATGCTACATACACCCCCTCTTGGTTTAAAATTTGTCTCAAAGTTTCAGAGTATATAAGTGCCGAAATAAAGTGTATCACAATATCATAAGGCTATCTATCAAACGAAAATGGAAACTGCTGAAACATATCATATGCATCCTCCCAGGTTGCCGAGTGAGGACTATAGTTGTCCCACTGGACCTTGACCTGATCTATTGCTCGACACTGTAGCTGTCGAATACGATGGTCTAGGATATGGATTGGCTCTGCTGTGAGTGCACCCTCGTCCGATCCTGCAAGGAACTCATGTCAACAACATGAGTAGGATCACTAACATTATGTCTCTAAACAGATACGTGACAAGCATTATGCATATGCCTCAAAGAATCAGGTAAGGCTAGTTGATAGGCCATGGGCCCCTTCCTTTCCACAATATCGAGAGGTCCCACGAACCTAGGAGATATTTTAGCGCCCTTTCCAAACTTGATCGAACCCTTATTTGGTTTTACCCGCAAGAAGACTTGATTGCCAACTTTGTAACTATGGTGGACACGGTGTGCATCGACATAACTCTTTTGCCAATCCTACACTTATTTGATCCTTTGTCTTATTGTTTTCATTTGAACTTCCATTTCTTGGATCGCTTCTGGTCCCACCAGGACCCTATCCTCAAGGCGATCCCAAATCAAGGCATCCGACACAGTTGCTCGTAAAGAAACTCAAAAGGAGACATCTTAATGATGCTTTGATAACTGTTGTTATATGCGTATTCTACCAGTGGTAGGAATTCTTCCTAACGCTTCTGTTGGTCCATAAAGTACATGCACAAAAAATCCTCCAAGATTTGGTTTGTTCATTCAGTTGGTCCATATGTCTCCGGCTGATGCGCAGTACTAAAGTTAAGTTGGGTTCCCAAGGCCTCTTGGAAAATAGTCCCAAATTGTCTAGTAAACACTGATCCTTGATTGGATACAATCCTCTTAGGCATGCCATGCAGCCTCGCAATCTCACTGATGAAAAAGCTAGCTATGTCAGGTGCCTGATACGTTGTACGTACAAGAATAAAATGAACACTCTTCGTCAGAGTGTCAACTACCAAAAAAATCGAGTCGTGTCTCCTTGCCGTCAGTGGTAATCCAACAATGAAGTACATCGATATGACCTCTCATTTTGATTCCAGAATAATGTGTGGCTGTAGTAATCTTTCCGGATGTCTATGTTCAACCTCCACTTGCTGAAATTCTAGACATATTTCCACGTAGTTGACTACGTCTGCCTTCATTCCTTTCTAGAAGAATAAGGGTTTAAGGTTTGCCCTCATCTTCATGACTCCTAGGTAAGCCATGTACACTGCTCTATGAGCCTCATTTAGGATCAAATTCCTCAACTCATCGTTGGGTGGTACGTTAATTCGACTTTTAAATCTCAATAATCTGTCGTTGTCCATAGTAAATCCTTCAAATTTTGGTACCATTATTGTGTTTTGTCAGATAAAATCCCTGACCTCTTTGTACCAGTCATCGTTGGCTGTAAAGTTAGAATATTTTCACATAGATTCGTCTGAAGAGGCATCATCGAAAAGATGCATGGTCTCCAACTTAACGCATCCACCACTCTATTCACTGTTCCCTATATGTAAGTAATCTCGAAACCATACTCACTAAGCAATTCCGACCAATGTCGTTGTCGTGCATTCAAGTCGCTTGCGTAAAGATGTGTTGTAGTCCACAATGGTTCGTTTTTAGTTCAAAATTTCTATCCAATCAGGTAATGTCTCCAAACTCTCAAGACATAAACAATGGATAACAACTTCAGATCGTGCGTCGCATAGTTCTCCTCATGCCTTCTCAAATTTCTTGAGATGTAAGCAATCACTCGACCATATTGCATCAAGACTCCACCTAAGCCTTCTTTGGATGCATTAGTGCATACCAAGAAGTCTTTGTCCATGTCAGAGACCTTTAGTAATGGTGTTGTCATCAACAACTCCTTAAACCTCTGAAATGCCTCCGCGCATTTCTCGGTCCAAACAAACTTCTTATTCTTCCTCTATAATTCTATAATTGGATTTGCTATCTTCGAAAAACCCTCGATGAACCATCGATAATATCCCGCTAAACCCATGAAGCTACGCACTTCGGGGACATTCTTCAGTGCAGAGCATTCCATAATAACCTCGACCTTTGCTGGATCCATGACGATACTTTCACCGGAGATGACATGCCCTAAATAGTGGATCTTCGATTAAGACAAGAATTTAGACAATTTCCCATACAATTTGTTCTCTCGCAGACATTGTAGTACTAAGCACAAGTGCTCGTCATGTTCCTCCATCATCCGAGAGTAAATCAAAATATTGTCAATGAATACTTGGACGAACTTGTACAAATACTCGCGGAACACCCTGTTCATCAAACTCATAAATACCCCGAGGGCATTCTTCAGTCCAAACGGTAAAATAATAAACTTGTAATGTCCAAACCTTGTCTTAAAGGCGGTCTTAGGGACATCATCCTCCTTGATCTGTAACTGGTGATACCCTGATCTCAAGTCGATCTTTGAAAACACCAATGCACCTTTCATCTGATTGAATAGATCATCAATCCTTGGCAATGGGTACTGATTCTTGATCATTTCCTTGTTCAATTGACGATAGTCAATGCAGAGTCTCCACGACACATCCTTATTTCGTATGAAAATAACAAGTGCACCCCATGGTGACACACTGGGACGTATAAGTCCCAGGTCCAACAACTCCTTCAGTTGCATTCTCAACTCTTGTAACTCTGGGGTCGAAATCTGATAAGGCGTTCTTGCTATCGGCTCATTCCTTGGTTTTAGGTCTATGGTAACATCCAATTCCCTCTACAGCGACATCCCAGGTAACTCCTCAGGGAAGACGTACACAAATCTCTCACCACCGGAAGGTGTTCTATACCTTTCGATACTCCCTTCTCGTTTAACGCAAGGATCACAAAAATCTTACATCCCTTGCACATGATCTTTCGTAGCTGCAAGGAAGAGATGAACCTCAAGGAAACTCCGTGGTTCCGTCCTACAATCACGTGTCTCGGTTCCTCTTCATTGACCAAACTCAACCGTTTCGTCTTAAAGTTGAGTATTGCCTCATGCGATTCTAACCAGTCCATACCAATCACGATATCATAAGATCCTAAGATTGTGACGTACAGGTTGGCCTTGGTGACACTCTCCAGGGTTAAGGCTACAACCCGTAACCTTCCCTCCAACCTTCTGTCTGGCTACCGAAGCCATTTCTAGAAAGTTAAACTCATCTCGTTCGACTGCCTTTACCTTAATTATTTTAAGCGATGCACCACAAATGAAACTCTTTGTAGCACCTGGATCTATCAATATACTAAGGGTCTGGTCAGTGATGGTAAGGAATCCGTTGCTGAGGTGCTGGTCGACGAGGTGTAGTCAAAGTGGATCCTCTCTGAAAGCCACTATATCCTGGCGTAGTCTAGGTGGTGTCTGATGCTGTTGCGCACCAGATGACACCTACCTTACTGGTCTCCCTGGAGTCCTTCTCTGAACCCTGCTGATAAGCTCCTCTTCTGCTATGAGGGCCTTCTGGATGACATCATGTAAGGTTTGAGGCATCATAATTCTAACCTTTGCATGAAGGTTAACATTAAGGCCAAACAATAACCTGTGGACCTTAAGCTTCTCGATATTTTGGTGTGGAGCATACCGAAGCAGCTCCAAAAATGAGCCTCGTACTTGGGCATAGTACGACTGCCCTGTCGTAAGGCGTTGAACTCGTTGAGCTGACACTTAATGAATTCCTCTGATAGATACCTCTCTTGGAATCATTCCTTGAACAGTTCCCATGACACATCTTCGACGAGCATGTTCAACTGTGGCAGGAGCGTCTTCCACCATAGAAGAGCGCTCCCCTTCAGTTGAAAGACTTCCATGCAGACCTTCATGTTGGAGGTATAGTCGCGAAGCAGAAAGCACATTGCCATATTCTCCAACCATGCCTCGGCGACTGTGTCGTCCGGGTCACCAAATAACTTGGGAATTTGACCTTCTCGAGTTCGCGGTGAATACTACCAATACCGACCGGAGCGCGTGATGGACCCTCAGGGGTGTCAGCACCCTTGCCTCATCTCAGTACATAAAGTTAGTTGAGGCCTTTGATACTCCCTGGAAGGACCCTGTGAGACCCAACGCATCTCTTGCAACAATCCGCTCATGCTCAAGACTTGTTCTTTCCTTTGGGGGTTGGTCGCCTCTATTGCAAGTGCTACTGGAGGTGTCGCACCTCCTCCCCTGGCACCACGTTCTGAACCTCTGTGGCATCCTCTAATCGAGATCACCGCATGGAAAAGTTAAAGTTTTAATTAGCGCCAGGTTATTACTGCAGTGGAAAGCATGGAGATCCACAGTCGCAGGGTTGAACCTGCTCTGATACCATATGTAATGACCTCGTCGTTATGAATACAAGTGATGCAAGTAAGTGCAAATTTATTTATTTATTTGGCAGGAAGGAAACAATGCCAACAATTAAACCACACAACTTGATGATGAACACAATGCATGCATATTAGGCAACAGACAACAACGACTCAACACACCAGCATAACATGCAACTGGGCGAATCATGCGATAATCAAAAGACAGATAAAAATGACTACACATCTGACACAAGCAATACCACACCTAAAATCTAAAGGATGACATCAACCACCCGACACAACTAATTTGACGACCAGTGACTAGAAACCTCTACGGCATGCAACCAAATGCACCGAGACATTACAGAATT
Source organism: Picea sitchensis (assembly GCA_010110895.2). Taxonomy (NCBI): domain Eukaryota; kingdom Viridiplantae; phylum Streptophyta; class Pinopsida; order Pinales; family Pinaceae; genus Picea; species Picea sitchensis. The sequence goes on along the minus strand of SNQJ01S0011487.1, from coordinate 13,404 downwards.
AGGTACCAATATCAATTACAACGAACAATGACCACCTCGGGAAGCCTAGAATCTGGCTAGGTTATCATTCACCTCTATCCATCAGGGATCGAAATGATCCCCTCATTAGGAGTTATGCCGTCACCAGGCGATAGGCATGACATTAACCTTGGTGCGACAAAACATATCTAGATCAATAACCCAAGAAAAAATCCTATGCGCTAGGAGACTGAAATAACTGACAAGAAGACTATACCCACACACCCAATCGACAAGTCAACTCGACATAAGGGAAATATGACTACTATACAATCACACATCACATTCAATTCCAAAGCAATCCTACATCACCCTGGTTAATAGCGCCTAGGAATCTAATCTTTAACCAATCATACCTCACTTTAATTTCCTGAATCCACATGCACCATACATTCCTTAAACTGATATTTCTTTATCATTATGGAATAACTACTTGTTTTTTTGTATTAAAAGTGAACTACTATAAGTACTTAACATAATCAATAAACGATGTCTATTAATATAAGTGAACTAATTAACAAAAGTGAACTACGCTTTCTATTAAATATTCGACATTGTTGTCTAATATATCATTATATCATTGTTGTCTATATTATTGTGGTCTAAATACACGATAGTTGTCTAATATATTGCTATTGTTGTTGTCTATAATATCAAGTCTCGAGATAATTCTATTGATAAACTATTAATCATTATAATGAGGTCGTTGGGTAAATAACCATAATTATTGGATAAATACTATCGTTGTGTAATAACATTTTGTTGTCAACAATATTTAAACGCTATCCATGATGATGCTATCCATCATTACAAACACAACATACCACGCAAATGTTATCATACACAACATAATTCTCTATCCTTTAATCAATACAATTGGTTGTCTTAAAAAAATCTGGAACAAATATAATGTGCTATCTAATAAACAATATAATTCGCTATCCTCTAAACAATACAATTCGCTATCTCAAAAACTTGAAAAATTATAATGCGTTGTCTAAAGAGGGATTCGCTGCCCGCATTAATTAGTTGGAATGACATTATCACTGTCCATCTAAATCGCTATCAAAAGGTAAATCTCTGACAACAATAAATGTTGTCCAGTAATTATAAAAACGTTGTCTTTACCAACACAGCCTACCACGAAATCGTTGTCAACACAGCTTACAACGCATACAACCAAAATCGCTGACACACTTTGGATGTATTAAATTCACAGTCACCATTATATGCAGTTCACTGTCACTAAATATTAAATTCGCAGTAATGCTAATGTGTGAATTCACTGTCAATCAAAGGTATAGACTCACTGTAGTTAACATAATTAAACACAGTCATTATCATAATAAAATCACAGTCATTAACAGAATAAAAACACAGTCATTCTCATAATAAAAGCACAGACTTTAGCATAATAAAAAAAAAACAGTCTTTAGCAAAATAAAAATGTAGTCTTTATCCTAATAAAAACACAGTCTCAGACATAACAAAAACACAATATTTAGCACGTAGTCATTATCATAATAAAAATGCAGTCTTAAACATAATAAAAACACAGTCATTATCATATGCTGTCAATCAATCAAAAAGGGGATTCACTGCCATTAAAAACATTGTCTAAAAAGAAAATCACTATTCAAGGATATCACTGCTTATTAAAAACAAAATCGCTAGGTAACAAAGATATCGTTGCCTTTTAAAAATAAAAATGCTATTCAAAATCCAGTCACATGCCAATCAAATGAAATCAAATCACAGTGGTAAAGGCTAGGTGAACTTGCCCATGGTAAATCACAGTTGGTAACTCAATGTTTTTTTTTGAAAGGAGAATGGAAATACGATGCGTACTAGTCACCTAGATTCGTTGGGTGGAATAAAATGATTTATCATACATGTACGCCAACGATTGTCATACATAATTTATAAAGAATGCCATTGAATTTTCATACACATTATATGAAAATATCTACCATTGACATACAGAACTTGTGCATAATATATAAGGAATGTACCCACAAATTGTCAACGCAGAAAGACTAAAGATATCATCAAGAAGGATTCTTAACAACCTTTTAAACTATTGAGAAAATTATAGACCAACAATTAAAATCCGTTGGTTTAACATTTAAATAGGAATCGCTGTCAAAATCAAAATCAATCACACGAAATCGAAGAGATAATCATTCACAAGGAAGGCACAAGATTAAACATTCAACATCGAATCAATCAACGCAGAGATAAAATCCTCAGAAGGACGCATGAGTTATGCATAAAATAAAAATGTAGAGATTAGAGATTAATCATAAGACAAAAACGAAGAGATAAGTAAGGGATATATAGCTGGGAGAAAATTATCCTTCACTTATTATCCATGCACAGGAAAGCAGGGCATTTGAATCTATAGGTCTTTAAACACCAGAGTGACGACTGTCGATTTGGGTCCTGGCCAACTGCTAAGGCACAGACTAATAACTTAAGTATCAGGGAAATAAGATAAAAACACAATATCTTCGTAATGATCAATAAAACCAACACAGATAAGCCATTGCAATCATAAGTTGGGTTAGCCATGGGAAATCAATTCAGAATACAACAAGCAAGGGGATTACAATATCGTAGGAAAGCAGGTGCAAGAAATATCATGGCAATGAAATCTTCAACCGAGCATAGAAAAATAACATGTGTTGATTAATGTTCATTGCAAGTAACAACTTAACATGCGTACCTTACCNCAGGGAAATAAGATAAAAACACAATATCTTCGTAATGATCAATAAAACCAACACAGATAAGCCATTGCAATCATAAGTTGGGTTAGCCATGGGAAATCAATTCAGAATACAACAAGCAAGGGGATTACAATATCGTAGGAAAGTAGGTGCAAGAAATATCATGGCAATGAAATCTTCAACCGAGCATAGAAAAATAACATGTGTTGATTAATGTTCATTGCAAGTAACAACTTAACATGCGTACCTTACCCAAACACGAGTGCTCTATAGTTGATGTCCCGCGCGCACTCTATCCAACTCCCGCTTTCCCACTAATGTGACTTCATCGGTACCTCCCAACCAACGCTAGGGGTACTCTTCTCCCCCCTGAGCCCCCCGATCTGCAAAGGAGCCACACACACAATACCAGTGAACAACTAGCACCCAACTCACCTCGCAAGGTCGAGCTACCACTCGTTACCTGAGCTGGGTAGCCCAACTCCCACAAGAGAAAGTTCAGTCAAGGTAAAATTTAACAACGTAATGTTATGCAACAAGATCAGATCCATACTCCTCCTCCTCCTCCATCCTTTTTATAGAGTTTTCAAGTAATTAGTTTCACAAATTCTCATTAAATTCCTTATTCATTTAATTAACTAGGAAAAACCTCTCCCGTACATATGTCGCCTGATCCCCTAGTTGCACTAGAAAATTAATTTTATTAATTATCTAATTATTCTTATTTCCCTCACCCACCTAAAAACATTCCTAAAAACGCTCCTAGGTGTCCCAATATTTTCTTACAAATATTAAATGACTTACGCCTTACTTAATTCCTAGTTGAGTTCATAAATAACAAGTTCCCAAGGCAAGATTCCTTACTAAGTTAGTCATTTAGCTTTTTCTTTAGGTTTCCCCTTTTTCTTGAAGTTTTCTATTTCTTTTAAGTTTCCCTCTTTTTCCCTTTTTTAACTAAAAATCAATTTAGCAAGTGTAGATAAAACAACCATTTACCCTTTTTCTTCTTTAATTAAAAATTAATTTAGCAAGTGTAGATGAAACAACCATTAACCCTCTTTTCTTTTTTTAACTATTATAAAATTAGCAAAAATAGATAAAAACAACCATTTCCCTTTTTTTAAATTTTTTAATCCTCCATTATAATTTTGACTTTAATAAATAAATTTAAATTTCTTACCCCCCTTCTTGTTACACGTTTATTTGTTATTGTTATTATTTTTTTTTACCACATGTTCTACTTAGACCTAGATTTTAATTTCACTAGGCTCGACAACATTTTTATTAGGGAAATTGTTATCAAATCTTACTTATCACATCTTTCATTTTAAGGTCGTCTATGTTTATTCACTTACCAGTTCAAATCACGATGTTCCCTTCAGGACGAACTAGGTGCTCCAAGGGTGCCACTCACCTCTTTCCATTTTCCTTTCACGACATTCCCTTCAGAACACACTACATGCTCCAAGGGTGGCACTCGCCTCTTTCCGTTTTCCTTGCACGACGTGCCCTTCAGGACACACTATGTGCTCGAAGGGTGCTACTTGCCTCTTGACTGACTTTGGTAGATGTAAAAAACCCCTGGAGTCAATACTCCACCAGGTGATCTTGTGGGAGACTAAGGGCCTCTAAGGAATAAGGCCCCTGCCTTATTGTGCACCCCTTAGAATCATCGTGAACGACTGTCACAATCTTCCCTCACTGCATCGTGGGTATTCTCAAACTAGGCAATCGTTAATCTACAGTTAGAGCCACATCGAGAGTGCTAGTAGGCTGTGGCAGGGGTGCTCTCACACCTCTCCCTCAAAGTCTCTGGTTGTCGTGCGTGACCCCTCTACTCCACATGTGAGTCTGGTCAACAAGCTATCGTAAGCCTGCATCCATCAACGAATCATGTCAACAATAATAATCAATCATCATAATATCAAATCATGTGTACATATGTCACATAAACAATATTCAACCCAACAGTGCACTACCTGAATCGATCCAGAGTCCAAGGGGTTTCATCTATGCCTCTGCATCCTCGAGGTACAAAGTCCTGCACACTCAGGAGGACCGAGTCAATAGCACATGTCTATGTCAATACAACAAAATAACATATCATCATATCCATAATGCCTCATAATCATAATCAAACAACCAATAGTATAATAATCCGGATCACTTGCAAGCAAGTGTCCTCAAAGAATAAGTTCTCTCAATGCGCGCAAGAGCGAGATGTTACAAGTTGAATCTTTATGGATATTAAAGTTTCAATATTGTGTTAAATTTATTGATATAATTACTAACACAAATTAAATTAGTAGTTTAGATATTATAGTTGTTCTAGTATGAGAAAATCTATCCTGGATTGAAATAAAATGTACATATACATCCATTCCTAAGTTTCTTGCAAATTTGGGTAAAAATTCTAGTTATTCTAGACACTTTGTCCATGTTCCCAACATTCCCTCTTTCTGAAAACTCTTGCAACATAGCTATTTAAATAAATAAGAAATAAAATTTAAGTGCATTTTCAAACCATTAAATATTCAAAATTTAATTATGTATTTTTTTTTTTCACTTTTAATAATCTCTATAATACTATCTTATCTTAATTTATATATTTATCAACTCAAAATATAAATTAAATTAAAAATATTATTGAAAAAAATTATAAATTTCTTATATATTAATTATTTTGAATATTAAGTTTTCCAATCCGACCATCATGGATCAAATTTGAAGGGTTGGTATTAATTTCAATGGGAAGGGTATATATTCATGCAACCCTTCCATGATGAAAAGCTTTGAAAAAAATCACTTTTTAGTTGAGAATAATAAATTAACTACACACTTCATAAAAAATGTGTTAAATACACTATTACATTTCCAATCAAATTTATATTTAGTAGAGAAACCAGTAAATCCAAAATATCACCTTAATATTAGAAAAACTACTTGCAAAATATCACTGTAATATTCTCAAAGCATAGATTCAAATATTCAAAGATCATAAGCTTAATTGTGAAAGAAATCTTCCAATTCATTTCATACCACCTAATGTCGGAGTAATTAACTTCTACTTGTCTTATGTACTTAATGTGAGATATTCATCATCATATTATTAATATTGTGGTTTGCTAATTCTAATGTAGATATTATTTCTAAGTGAGTGATTTAGGAGTTTCTTAGATTTAGGAGAGATCCTAGATCCTATTTAGGTATGTGGTTGATAGTTTAATGGATTGTATGGCTAAGATAGTCAATCTATCTTAAGGCCAAATTCAAAGACACATTATTTGATATCAACTTCCAGCAAAAGATGGTAGAAAATCCATAATGAAATATTGAGAAAATTCAAGAGGCACATTATTGGATATCAACTTCCAACAAAAGATGGTAGAAAATCCATAATGAAATACACAGAAAATTCAATGCGACAAAAATTCAAAGAATACCTTCTAAGAAGAAAAATGTTCTACAAATCTAGTTTAAGAACAAAGGGCCTTACAAACAATTCTAGAGAATTTAGGATGACAGTAATGCTAGGTTATTGGGCATGGTATAGATGGTTCAAAAGAAGGGAAATACCAACATGATTAAAATCAACTAAATCAAGCATATAAAGAATTCAAATAAATGTTTCAAAAGAAGGGAAATACCAACATAATTCAAATCATTGAAATCAAGCATAGCAAAAAGTCAAATAATTACCTCGACGAAATAGACATAGTACAAAACCATTTTCTATTGAACTTGGAAGGAAATGTAGAGAATTGATGATGACAATACCACCACACTTTTGGTGATGCCTTGGATGGGTTGAGTAAACATATAGGTAATATTAAATGATATTCTATAAAACAAATATAAATAGATAGGTAGTTAAATGATATTCTAGAAAACAAATAGGGAATGCAACTTTATTTTTCTTCCAGTGCATGTCGAGTCCTATCTGCCGCTTACCTTCCATTACATTAATGCAAGCCAATATGGTGCGATAAAATTGTTCTGGAGTAAATAAAGACCCTCACATTATAAACAAATTGCCACACAACATTAAGTTCAACATTTATTCATTTTCCATTCAAATCTAATATGCTATCTAGATCATGCCCAAACATTTATATGCTTTCTGTCCAAAAATTATAGAATCAATGTAATGTGAAAGATAGGTCATTAGATTCTCAAGTCATTCCTTTGTTTCACCATTAATATTAAAATTCTACGTAGTATCATGCATTTTTCAAAACTTGAACACAAATTGCAAGACATTTCAAGAATAACCCTTCTTATAAAATTTTAATATACACTTTGCACTTTTTAAAAAACGGATAAAATTGAAAATGAACATTTTTTTAACGACCATTTTTTTTTTTAAACTTCTAGATGTGCCAAAATGAGTTTACCTACCCAATTACTTCGTTAATTCATAAATATGAAAGAAAATATTATGTACAATTAGTTTTCATTTACATAAAAGTATATTGATGATAAATATACTAGGCATTATGTTCTTGGATTTTCGGGTGATCTTCCAATGTCTTTTTTGATCGAGAGTTGAAAACATTCCAATGATAGTCGAACGGATCTTACGCATAAAGCATCCGAACAATTCCCATCTCGACCTATGCTCCAATCAGGGGAACACCTTAAGGATTAAATATCAAGTTTTTGAATGGGCAAAGGCCTTTGGCTTTCCTTTGTGTAATAAAGATAACTATGGATTTTAGAGTTATGCATAGGCTTTGTAAATGTAATGGAGGTACGGAAGTTTAGAAAATTTGCTTAGTAAATAGTGTATATTTGTTATTGTACTTAATTCTATTGAGTGTTTTATTATTGTGATGTGTTTTCACTCATTTTGATATTTGTTATTGTACTTAATTTTATTGAGTGTTTTATTATTGTGATGTGTTTTCACTCATTTTGAATTGTATTAGAGATTATGGTTGTTGTTTGTTTAATATTTGAATTGAATTTTTTTTTATCGTAGTTGTGAAGAAATCCTGTTGGATGTGTTTGAGATTGTAAGAGATCATGACCATACTACATCAAGTGGTATCATAGTAAGTAGAATTCTAAGGGATTGGGATAATTTCAACGATATAGGGGTTTTAGGTAGAATTGTTTCCATGAGATGAGAGATGATTTTATAATACAATAATTGCAATGAAACAAAGAAGTGTATATAACTCCAATAAGGGTGTGATTTCAGGTAGAGTTATCTGCAAGGGGAATGGGTAGAATTTCGTAATGAGAATAAGGAGGATTTTTTGAGACAATAGTTGTAGCGAACAAAAAATTGAATTTTAGATGACTCTAGCAAGCGTGTGATATTGGGTAGAGTTACTTGAAGGAGTAAGTGAAGCATGTGCCAGGTGGTAGGATTGGGTAGAAGATGTAAGAAGAGATACAACTCGAATCTTAAAAATAAATAGGTTGAGGTTGTGGAGGATGAGCTATTGAAGAATACAGAAGATGAGGTAACAAAGATAGTGCAATGGATGTTGTAGCAAAAGAAAGAATTTCATAAGAACAAAATAAATTTGTGCGGAAAATTGTAGTGGGTTAAAGTGTGCGATACATAGAAAATGCCAACATTGCAAGAAGATGAATCCCTATAGTGAGAGGAAGAAACACAAGATAGAATGTTGGTTCAAATGTAATGGAAGATGCTACACAATTTATGCAACAAATGATGAGGAGAGTTCATGCCTTTGAATTATCTCAATAGAGGGGAAGAGTCATATCAAAAGTGATTCAAAAGTGTGATGAATATGAAGACCATGATGTACAATAACACTAAATGGAAATGGAGATGTCATAGTTTTATAAGTGTGGATTTGGAAAGGTTGATGGAGTGGATTAAAGGCATGTTGAAATATTTTGGCTACAATGGAGTTGAAGACCCCCATAAAGTGAAGATCACATGCGTGAGAATGATGACTTATGGATATGATTCAATAAATAAAGAGGAAGATAAAGTAAGGAGGAAAAGACAAGATCCAAAATTTGGAGTTGATGACTATCAAGTGGATTAGTGACAAGTTGTAAATTCTAAGTAGAATTTGAAAGTGAAGAGAATATTAAAGAAATTGAAGTAGAAGAATAGACGTGTAGATAATTATTTTGAATGTTTTTGTAGTATGGCCATGAAAGTTTGTCTTGTATGAGACACTAGGGAAAATATCATGTAGTTTATGGAGGGATCGAAGCTAGCCATTAAAAAGAAGATAATTATGGATATGATATGGTCATTAAACAAGGCTTATCATTTTTTCTTTAGAATTGAGAAGGTGCATATGAAGAGAAATCATGAGAGTAGGCAATGGGAGAAAATTTTTTTTATTTTGATTGTGGTTGTGGGGAATTTGAGTGTGCCAATTGGGGTGATGCCATGTTGTTATGGGAACTAATGAGGTGCGTGTGTGTGAAGTGCATGTTGTGGATATCATGCCAAAGGAGAGTTTAGACAAAAGGATTGTAGCAGAAGAATCTAGGGAAATGATTGAAGTAAAGGAGTTTGTGCAAGAAGCAATGAAAAAATTGCAAGGGAAGATGTTGTAGCAGTGAGTGATTTTGCATAAAGGAGTGGTCTTGCAGTAATATATTTGGAAAGAGATGATGTTACCACACATGCAGTAGTGGAAGAGAATTGGATCGAAATGTCTGATTCTCATAATGTCTTGCGTGATGATTTTGTTGCAAGTGAAGTTGAATGTGCATAAAAGTAAAAGAAAGTGTAGTAGAGAAAAAAAGAAGATGTTACATTTGTGGCAAAGAGAGTTGATGAAAAAGAATGGATATGAAACATAGTAGCATCGATTTGAATATGATTTCACTGAAGGAGTTGTTGCGATAAAAGAAAAGAGAACTGAGGAGATTCTTGAGCACCAAGCATTGGTGTAGTCTTTTGAGATATTGATAATGATGTAGAAGAGGGAGAATGAGGAGGAAACGAGATTCATTCATAGGAAGGAGGAAGCAGTTTGATGTAGTGAGGCCCATTCCACAAGATTTTTAATAGCCAAAAATACTAGTAAAATAAATTTTCAAGTGTACCAATTGTGATTGGTGGATGTTATTTACTTGTAATGGTTAAGCTAAATTTTGAAAACTTTGTGGAATTGGAATATGCTAATGTATGTGCTAAATTTGATGGGTTTAATGGTGCAATAGGTGGCATGTTTAATGTCAACATCAAGACGATGTAATAACAACCACATCCTTCGCATGAAGTAATTAACTCCTTCAACAACTTCAAAGGCCAAGCCTAAGCTCTATACTTTCAACAATCATGACCTAGACCATTTATAGAAGATGAATGAATTACGAGAAATGAATTACCTTAGGCTAAACCATTCACAAGGACCATAACAGGAATACTTAACACCTTCAACAAATTCAAAGAAAAAGAAACCATAACTAACGTGAAGCAATAACCATGGGCCAGATCATTACTAAAAAAACACATGCCAAACCATTCACAAAAATGAAATGATAACCTTAACATCTTCAACAACAACAAAATAACTAGTGAAGAGTGCATACTTCAACCCAACACAACATTAAACCCACCCCACTCTTCATAATTCAATGGAATAACCGGTGCACACTTTAGAATTCGGACAAGGACGGAGTATTAACAAAGAAGCATGAACCAATTCTTTCATTCATTACAGATTTTTATTCACAAGCTTAATATTATGGAGAAGAAAACACAATCATGAAAGTATGCCACCTTATAATTCTAATGAGAACACCACCAACATTATCATGATATTCAAAGGGAAAATGAGTGTTAATCACAAGCTTAAAATTATTATTATGGAAGAAAAAACAATCATGAAAGTATGCCACCTTATATTTCTAACGTGAACACCACCCACATTATCACGATATTCAAGGGGAAAATGATCCATTATAAGGTATTTATTTTTCCTAGTGTAAAAAATATTATTTTTTAATAAAATCATGAATATATGTTATTTTTTTAACATTTTTTTAAAATAATAAAAATTTAAAATCGAATATTGAAGTTTAAATTATATATGTTTACACGAAGCGGAAAACATTGTCTAACATCTTTTCACTTATATTTTTTTATAAAATAGTTATTATTTAATAATTTATTTTTATTTTTATTTATAAATATATATTTATAAATTTATTAATAAATCTTTAACACATATACAACAATTTTTTTTTTTTTAAAGTATGTCTATTTTAACAAAGTTTTTCTCATTAAAACACACACACACACATATATATTGAAAAGCTATTGTAAGGGATATAGACCAGAAGAATAATAATAAATAGGAATTTGGGACACTCGGGATCTGTTTTTGGAATTATCGTGGCTTTCCATGGCGCAAAGGTCCCATGATAAGTTGGATCCCGAGTGATATTGATATTATCTGTGTAGTTGAAACTTGGGAGCATGAGGAGTCTAAGGTCCCTAACATAGAAGGATTTGTCTTATGGTCGAGATGGAACAAAAAATCCCACCATAGAGGGATAGGAGACATAATTTGTTATATTAGAAAAAACATTTCTCCTCACATTCAACTTCATAAGATTGACCCTCTCAATCAGTACATTTGGATAGAAATTTCAGACACTAATGCTAAGAAGATGTATATATAAATTTTTTATTTTGCACCTATTAACTCTACTTTTTATAAGAAAAACAATCTAGATAACAGTTGTCACTATAATAATTTAGAACAAGATATTTATAGTTTGAAAAATGAAGGTGATATCCTCCTGCTAGGAGACTTTAATGTTAGGTCTACAACTAAACAAGATACTCTTTTAAGTACTAATTCCAACCATAATCCTTTATGGGTAGATGAGGACCTTGTTTTGTCTAATAGCTACAAAATAAGCTCTGAAGATCTAATTGAGAATTTGTTTGGTACTGAGTTGGTCAAGGTCTGTAGCTCTCAAGACCTAATAATTTGCAATGGAGTAATGAAGTGGCCAAACTCCAACCAGATGACTTGTATTCATGGGCTAGGTAGTAGTGTTGTAGATTATGTGATATCTATAAATCCTCATTTCCAACAAAATAACAACTTTTGACCTTTTAAATGACCATGAGCCTGACTCTGATCATTAAACTTTAACCCTAACTCTAAAATTTTCCATGCATAGGAGAACCATTGAAGAGAATTATGATAATCAAAGGAATTTGTGCTTTGACAAAAGTAAAGTTGACATTTTCTTAAAGGATTTAAATAGTAAATTAAATCTCTTAACTTATGAGGACAACATTGAAGAACTCTATCATAATTTTACAACTACCCTTTCCACTTCTATTAACAAGTTCTCTTTCGACATGTCTTATAAAAAGAATTATAACGACCAACTCTTGGTATGATAAATAATGTAAAATTTATAGGAAAGCCATTAGGGATGCTTCTAATGAGTCCTTAAAACTTGACAAGATCAATACATACAAAGCCCTAATTAAAAGGAAAAAAGGGTACAATATCAATAAAAGACAAGAGAAACTTTCAAAACTATATAAGTTGGATCCTAAGAAGTTTTGGAGCCAAATTCTAAACCACAATACTAAAGAAAATAATAGGATTCCCTTAAGGGACTGGAATTCCTACCTTAAAATTATTTACGAGTTCCCTAATTCCATGGACACCATTCCTATTGTCCCTACAAAGGAATGCATTTTTTCTTTAGATGACATAGAGTACGGGGTTAAGCGCCTTGCAAATGGGAAAGCTAAGGACATTGAAGGCTACCAAGCTGAAATTTTTAAAATCGGAGGGCCTATCCTTATCCCTCACATACACAAGCTCTTCAATTTAGCAGTCAAGCAGGGCTTCCCTAAACCTTGGACACAAAGCCTCATTGCTCCTATTTTTAAAAAAAGGGATAGAAACATTCCCTCTAATTATAAGACCATTATGATTAGCCCGATTTTAACCAAGCTTTATGGAATTATTTTGGAAAAGAAGATTAACCTTTGGCTAGAAAGTCACAGTAAAAGAGATAAAGGTCATGCCGAGTTAGGAGATATCATTCAACTGTGGACCATATTGTTACCTTTAGGATCATTGTAGAGGAGTTCCGCAATACTAAAACCAATATTTTTTGTTGTTTTGTTGACTTTAGAAAATATTTTGACATGGTTCCTAGGAAAACCTTTAGAATATGTTGCAAGAGATAAAAGTGCCTCTCAAGTTGAAGGATGTTGCAATAAGGATGTATGAGAACGTTATTGATAAGTTTAAAGACACCGAGGGCTGGTCAAAAGAGATTAATTGCAATATCGGAGTCAAACAAGGTTGTCCCTTGTCCCCTACCCTTTTTGGCATATACATTGTCGAGTTAGAAAATTGCTTGGAAAAATAAGGTTGTGTCGGCCCTACTCTCACTGGTATAGTCATCAATCTTCTTCTTTATTCCAATGATATTGTTCTTATGGAAAGGAGTCCCCATGATCTTGAAAACCAAATATGAATCCTCAAGAAATTTTGCTCCAATATGGGTATGACTGTTAATATTGATAAGACTAAGGTCATGATTATTAAATCCAATAAGATCCTTTATGATACCTTCGTATATGACAACAACAACTTGGAGGAAGTGACTTCATACAAATATCTTGGAATTGATATTCACCACAAGCTCAATTGGAATTATAGCA